>JASEVX010000276.1:183401-224098 GCA_031761405.1 Serripes groenlandicus
TCTGGACTATTCACGAATATTGACTCGTATTTAACCGAAGAGGTTCGATTGGCCGAATGTTAATCGGGCCATCTTGACTATTCACGAATATTGACTCGTATTTAACCGAAGAGATTTGATTGGCCGAATGTTAATCGGGGCCCTCTGTACTATTCACGAATATTGACTCGTATTTAACCGAACAGGTACAATTGGCCGAATGTTAAACGGGGCCCTCTTGACTATTCACGAATATTGACTCGTATTTAACCGAACAGGTTCAATTGGCCGAATGTTAATAATAATAATAATAATAATAAAATCTTTATTAAACGAAGGTTGCACATTAAGTAATATAACAAATGAATTGCATATGACTTTTCTGCCATGTGGCCTTCAAATAGAAACTACATTTCAATTTGAATAAGGTGACTTAATGTACTTAAGATGGTGAATGATAGATGAGAACATGAAATGATAAAACAGTAGGCAGACACAAATGAACTGTTATGTTTGCTTTTATGCAAATATAAACATTGATATTCAACATGTTATTGAATTAAGTTGTTATTGGGATAGGGTCTTATTTTTCTTGTAGTAAGTGATATTTCACTCTATTTTTGATAGTTTTATTGTTGCTGATATTGCGAATTTCCAATGGTAATTCATTCCAAACACGCATTCCATAGAAGGTAAATGTATTTTTGCCGTAGTTAGTGCGAGGTATATATGGTAGAGTAAGATCATTGTTTGTGTGTGATCTCAGAGTATACGATTGGTTTTTAGATATTTAGAATCAGGGCCCTCTTGACAATTTAAGAATAATGACTCGTATTTAACCGAAGAGATTCAATTGGCCGAATGTTAATCGGGGCCCTCTTGACAATTCAAGAATAATGACTCGTATTTAACCGAAGAGATTCGATTGGCCGAATGTTAATCGGGGCCCTCTTGACAATTCAAGAATAATGACTCGTATTTAACCGAAGAGATTCAATTGGCCGAATGTTAATCGGGGCCCTCTTGACAATTCAAGAATAATGACTCGTATTTAACAGAAGACATTCTATTGGCCGAATGTTAATCGGGGCCATCGTGACTATTCATGAATATTGACTCGTATCTAACCGAAGAGATTCGATTGGCATAATGGTAATCGGGACTCTCTTGACAATTCACGAATATTGACTCGTATTTAACCGAAAAGGTTCGATTGGCCGAATGGTAAACGGGGCCCTTTGGACTATTCGCGAATTTTGACTAGTAATTATTCCAAGAGTTCCTATTTGCAGTACGAACGCTCAATGTAGTACATGTACCTCTAACACAACACCGGCATCCGGGTCACTGACGTTTTGACAGCTTGAATCAAAGGCCGTCACTGTCATTGAGGTCCCGAACGTTGAGGCATCATTACTGATTGAGACGTCGTACTTTGTGATGTAAACGTCATCTTCATCAACCTGACGTTTACGTCGCTCATTCGGAGCAGAAATACAACACATCCCATTGAAGATGTTGATGTACAAGCCTTTAAATGTGGTTGTCTGAGTAATCTCATCGCCACTGGTTCGAATCTGAAATAGAATAAGTGTTCCCTTATACAGCGTTTCTTTTTCGTTTATGTGTCGTTTCTTTACGTTTCGAAAGTGTGCGTCAATACCGTTCACAACGTCTAGTAATCTGGAGTGACCTACCCCTACCATAACAGTGTAAGAGTAGACATATACGCCAATAATGGCGACGCCCTTACCCCTTTACAAATTGTGTAGCACTCTTAAAGCAATATAGACAACATTCGTTCATGTGTCGTTTCTTTACGTTTCGAAAGTGTGCGTCAATACCGTTCACAACGTCTAGTAATCTGGAGTAAACTACCCCTACCAATACAGTGTAAGAGTAGACATATACGCCAATAATGGCGACGCCCTTTACACATTGTGTAGCAATCTAAAAGCAATATAGATAACATGTGGACCAACCAGTTCACGTGTCAAATTCTGAATTGTAGGTTGATCAATATATGAGCCGTCTCGCGAGAAAACCAACATTGTGGACTCTGCGTAAAGTATCGATCAGGACCAGCCTAAGCATGCCGCGCAGGCTTACCCGGATATACACTTTTCGCCTCCTGTGGATTTTCTGTTTCAGGAATCATTACTCTATACATCTTTACCCCTGAGACGGAATGTGTCGGCCCGGATCAGTCTGCGCGGATTGCGCAGGCTGATCTGGGTCGATACATTACGCAGATACCATAATGCTGGTTTTCTTGCGGGACGGCTCATATATGTATTGTTTCCAAACATTGATTGGCGGCTGACGCCGTTTTTAACAGTTATTAAATAATATTAAGGCGGTCTGTTAACCTAACCAAGTGTGTCACGACTTTCGTACACCAGTACTCCACACAACATTATTTACAAACATGCGCTGTCTTCCGACATATTCCGTCTAATTTCATTATTTTGGTAAAAGACGAATGACGCTAGTCACAATGTTCTTTGTAAATCATCGAACAGTCTGGATTGGACCCACAACCCCTGTATTGACGACCTTCGTCGCTACAGGCTGAACTATCGCTATTCGAGTCAGGTCACAAGAACATAGGATGGAATTCTTGGAGGAGGTGTGGACATTAATGGAAATTACTCTTTTTGTTTATGTCTTAGCCGTTGTTAACCGTGAAGCCTGAGCACATATATATCACACCGTGGTGTTATTAGTGATATTGCATGGATGCACAGGCTTATCTAGATCTTCACCGGTCTCAATGACCCGAAAGGTCGTTTTCGTGTGATGTATTTATGATGCAATAAGATGTGTCTGGGTATAGACACACTATACACATCAAGAAAACAATATTATAAGTTTATGCAAATGAGACTATTCAAAGACAATTGCATGTTGAAACAGCGCCTATATCAGATAGATAGATAGATACTTACAAAAAGCAACAATTTAATTTGTTTTATTTGGAACAAACCTGTCTTTTAGTAACACGACAGAAGAACATATCCAATAAATTATCGGCTTGAACTGAGAAGCAGTTGCACGTGTTCTGATCACGTATATCACAAAACCCGTCTCCATAAATATCGGTTATGGTAAGAAGTGCGGACACGTCTAAACTGCAGTCGGGACCACCATAGCCAGTCGAGCATTCACATTCGGTCGAGCCTGCAAAAGACCACATTGGACTTTACTTTTAGTTTCACAATCTTTTCTGCATTAATGACATTGCAGCAAATAAAGACCACATGTAAACGATGACCAAATTGGTGTATTCACACTGGTGTTCTTTATACACAGGTTCCACGGTATGTAGTATTGCGATACTACTATGCTCCACACACCTTATTTAACACTGTATGAAGTATTGCGGTACCACATGCTCCGCACACCATATTTCACACTGTATGTAGCATTGCAGTACCACATGCTCCACACACCATATTTCACACTGTATGTAGCATTGCGGTACCACATGCTCCACACACCATATTTCACACTGTATGTAGTATTGCGGTACCACATGCTCTACACACGATTTTTCACACTGTATGTAGTATTGCGGTACCACAGGCTCCACACACCATATTTCACACTGTGTGTAGCATTGCGGTACCACATGCTCCACACACCACATTTCACACTGTATGTAGTATTGCGGTACCACATGATCCACACACCTTATTTCACACTGTGTGTAGTATTGCGGTACCACATGATCCACACACCATATTTCACACTGTATGTAGCATTGCGGTACCACAGGCTCCACTCACCATATTTCACACTGTATGTAGCATTGCGGTACCACAGACTCCACACACCATATTTCACACTGTATGTAGTATTGCGGTACCACATGCTCCACATAACATATTCACACTGTATGTAGCATTGCGGTACCACATGCTCCATACACCATATTTCACACTGTATGTAGTATTGTGGTACCACATGCTCCACACACCATATTTCACACTGTATGTAGTATTGCGGTACCACATGCTCCACACACCATATTTCACACTGTATGTAGTATTGCGGTACCACATGCTCCACACACCATATTTCACACTGTATGTAGCATTGCGGTACCACATGCTCCACACAACAAAATTCACACTGTATATAGTATTGCGGTCCCACATGCTCCACACACCATATTTCACACTGTATATATTATTGCGGTACCACATGCTCCACACACCATATTTTACACTGTATGTAGTATTGCGGTACCACATGCTCCACATACCATATTTCACACTATATGTAGTATTGCGGTACCACAGGCTGCACACACCATATTTCACACTGTATGTAGTATTTCGGTACCACAGGCTCCACTAACCTTATTTCACACTGTATGTAGTATTGCGGTACCACATGCTCCACACACCATTTTTCACACTGTATGTAGTATTACGGTACCACATGCTCCACACACCATATTGCACACGGTCTGTAGCATTGCAGTACCACATGCTCCAAACAACATATTTCACACTGTATATAGTATTGCGGTACCACATGCTCCACACACCATATTTCACACTGTATATAGTATTGCGGTACCACATGCTCCACACACCATATTTCACACTGTATGTAGTATTGCGGTACCAGATGCTCCACACATCATATTTCACACTGTATGTATTATTGCGGTACCACAGGCTCCACTAACCATATTTCACACTGTATGTAGTATTGCGGTACCACATGCTCCACACACCATATTTCACACTGTATGTAGAATTGCGGTACCACATGCTCCACACAACATATTTCACACTGTATGTAGCATTGCGGTACCACATGCTCCACACACCATATTTCACACTGTATGTAGTATTGCGGTACCACATGCTCTACACACGATTTTTCACACTGTATGTAGTATTGCGGTACCACAGGCTCCACACACCATATTTCACACTGTGTGTAGCATTGCGGTACCACATGCTCCACACACCACAGTTCACACTGTATGTAGTATTGCGGTACCACAGACTCCACACACCTTATTTCACACTGTATGAAGTATTGCGGTACCACATGCTCCACACACCATATTTCATACTGTGTGTAATATTGCGGTACCACATGCTCCACACACCACATTTCACACTGTATGTAGTATTGCGGTACCACATGATCCACACACCTTATTTCACACTGTGTGTAGTATTGCGGTACCACATGATCCACACACCATATTTCACACTGTATGTAGTATTGCGGTACCACAGGCTCCACTCACCATATTTCACACTGTATGTAGCATTGCGGTACCACAGACTCCACACACCATAGTTCACACTGTATGTAGTATTGCGGTACCACATGCTCCACATAACATATTCACACTGTATGTAGCATTGCGGTACCACATGCTCCATACACCATATTTCACACTGTATGTAGTATTGTGGTACCACATGCTCCACACACCATATTTCACACTGTATGTAGTATTGCGGTACCACATGCTCCACACACCATATTTCACACTGTATGTAGTATTGCGGTACCACATGCTCCACACACCATATTTCACACTGTATGTAGCATTGCGGTACCACATGCTCCACACAACAAAATTCACACTGTATATAGTATTGCGGTCCCACATGCTCCACACACCATATTTCACACTGTATATATTATTGCGGTACCACATGCTCCAAACACCATATTTCACAATGTATGTAGTATTGCGGTACCACATGCTCCACATACCATATTTCACACTATATGTAGTATTGCGGTACCACAGGCTGCACACACCATATTTCACACTGTATGTAGTATTGCGGTACCACAGGCTCCACTAACCTTATTTCACACTGTATGTAGTATTGCGGTATCACATGCTCCACACACCATTTTTCACACTGTATGTAGTATTGCGGTACCACATGCTCCACACACCATATTGCACACGGTATGTAGCATTGCGGTACCACATGCTCCAAACAACATATTTCACACTGTATGTAGCATTGCGGTACCACATGCTCCACACACCATATTTCACACTGTATGTAGTATTGCGGTACCACATGCTCTACACACGATTTTTCACACTGTATGTAGTATTGCGGTACCACAGGCTCCACACACCATATTTCACACTGTGTGTAGCATTGCGGTACCACATGCTCCACACACCACATTTCACACTGTATGTAGTATTGCGGTACCACATGATCCACACACCTTATTTCACGCTGTGTGTAGTATTGCGGTACCACATGATCCACACACCATATTTCACACTGTATGTAGCATTGCGGTACCACAGGCTCCACTCACCATATTTCACACTGTATGTAGCATTGCGGTACCACAGACTCCACACACCATATTTCACACTGTATGTAGTATTGCGGTACCACATGCTCCACATAACATATTCACACTGTATGTAGCATTGCGGTACCACATGCTCCATACACCATATTTCACACTGTATGTAGTATTGTGGTACTACATGCTCCACACACCATATGTCACACTGTATGTAGTATTGCGGTACCACATGCTCCACACACCATATTTCACACTGTATGTAGTATTGCGGTACCACATGCTCCACACACCATATTTCACACTGTATGTAGCATTGCGGTACCACATGCTCCACACAACAAAATTCACACTGTATATAGTATTGCGGTCCCACATGCTCCACACACCATATTTCACACTGTATATATTATTGCGGTACCACATGCTCCACACACCATATTTTACACTGTATGTAGTATTGCGGTACCACATGCTCCACACACCATATTTCACACTGTGTGTAATATTGCGGTACCACATGCTCCACACACCACATTTCACACTGTATGTAGTATTGCGGTACCACATGATCCACACACCTTATTTCACACTGTGTGTAGTATTGCGGTACCACATGCTCCACACACCACAGTTCACACTGTATGTAGTATTGCGGTACCACAGACTCCACACACCTTATTTCACACTGTATGAAGTATTGCGGTACCACATGCTCCACACACCATATTTCACACTGTGTGTAATATTGCGGTACCACATGCTCCACACACCACATTTCACACTGTATGTAGTATTGCGGTACCACATGATCCACACACCTTATTTCACACTGTGTGTAGTATTGCGGTACCACATGATCCACACACCATATTTCACACTGTATGTAGTATTGCGGTACCACATGCTCCACATAACATATTCACACTGTATGTAGCATTGCGGTACCACATGCTCCATACACCATATTTCACACTGTATGTAGTATTGTGGTACCACATGCTCCACACACCATATTTCACACTGTATGTAGTATTGCGGTACCACATGCTCCACACACCATATTTCACACTGTATGTAGTATTGCGGTACCACATGCTCCACACACCATATTTCACACTGTATGTAGCATTGCGGTACCACATGCTCCACACAACAAAATTCACACTGTATATAGTATTGCGGTCCCACATGCTCCACACACCATATTTCACACTATATGTAGTATTGCGGTACCACAGGCTGCACACACCATATTTCACACTGTATGTAGTATTTCGGTACCACAGGCTCCACTAACCTTATTTCACACTGTATGTAGTATTGCGGTACCACATGCTCCACACACCATTTTTCACACTGTATGTAGTATTACGGTACCACATGCTCCACACACCATATTGCACACGGTCTGTAGCATTGCAGTACCACATGCTCCAAACAACATATTTCACACTGTATATAGTATTGCGGTACCACATGCTCCACACACCATATTTCACACTGTATATAGTATTGCGGTACCACATGCTCCACACACCATATTTCACACTGTATGTAGTATTGCGGTACCAGATGCTCCACACATCATATTTCACACTGTATGTATTATTGCGGTACCACAGGCTCCACTAACCATATTTCACACTGTATGTAGTATTGCGGTACCACATGCTCCACACACCATATTTCACACTGTATGTAGAATTGCGGTACCACATGCTCCACACAACATATTTCACACTGTATGTAGCATTGCGGTACCACATGCTCCACACACCATATTTCACACTGTATGTAGTATTGCGGTACCACATGCTCTACACACGATTTTTCACACTGTATGTAGTATTGCGGTACCACAGGCTCCACACACCATATTTCACACTGTGTGTAGCATTGCGGTACCACATGCTCCACACACCACAGTTCACACTGTATGTAGTATTGCGGTACCACAGACTCCACACACCTTATTTCACACTGTATGAAGTATTGCGGTACCACATGCTCCACACACCATATTTCACACTGTGTGTAATATTGCGGTACCACATGCTCCACACACCACATTTCACACTGTATGTAGTATTGCGGTACCACATGATCCACACACCTTATTTCACACTGTGTGTAGTATTGCGGTACCACATGATCCACACACCATATTTCACACTGTATGTAGTATTGCGGTACCACAGGCTCCACTCACCATATTTCACACTGTATGTAGCATTGCGGTACCACAGACTCCACACACCATATTTCACACTGTATGTAGTATTGCGGTACCACATGCTCCACATAACATATTCACACTGTATGTAGCATTGCGGTACCACATGCTCCATACACCATATTTCACACTGTATGTAGTATTGTGGTACCACATGCTCCACACACCATATTTCACACTGTATGTAGTATTGCGGTACCACATGCTCCACACACCATATTTCACACTGTATGTAGTATTGCGGTACCACATGCTCCACACACCATATTTCACACTGTATGTAGCATTGCGGTACCACATGCTCCACACAACAAAATTCACACTGTATATAGTATTGCGGTCCCACATGCTCCACACACCATATTTCACACTGTATATATTATTGCGGTACCACATGCTCCAAACACCATATTTCACAATGTATGTAGTATTGCGGTACCACATGCTCCACATACCATATTTCACACTATATGTAGTATTGCGGTACCACAGGCTGCACACACCATATTTCACACTGTATGTAGTATTGCGGTACCACAGGCTCCACTAACCTTATTTCACACTGTATGTAGTATTGCGGTATCACATGCTCCACACACCATTTTTCACACTGTATGTAGTATTGCGGTACCACATGCTCCACACACCATATTGCACACGGTATGTAGCATTGCGGTACCACATGCTCCAAACAACATATTTCACACTGTATATAGTATTGCGGTACCACAGGCTGCACACACCATATTTCACACTGTATGTAGTAATGCGGTACCACAGGCTCCACTAACCTTATTTCACACTGTATATAGTATTGCGGTACCACATGCTCCACACACCATATTTCACACTATATGTAGCATTGCTGTACCGCATGCTCCACACAACATATTTCACACTGTATATAGTATTGCGGTACCACAGGCTCCACACAACATATTTCACACTGTATGAGCAAATCTCCAATTGCTACACTGTTAACAACTCTATTCAATAATAAGCTGTCCCACGAGAAAACCAACAATATGGTATCTGCGAAATGTGTCGACCCAGATCAGCCTAATCCGGGCTGACACATTCCTTCTCAGAGAGGTAATGAGGAATAATTCCTGAAGTATAAAATCCAAAACGAGGCGAAAAGTGTCTGCCCACATTAGCCTGCGCGGCATGTTTAGGCTAATCCGGGTCGATACTTTACGCAGTCATAAAAATTGGTTTTCTTACGGAACGGCTCAACTGTCCTTTCATGTGTAGAAATGTTTAAAACGATGGCCTACATAGTTTCTAGGTCGCCTCCTGCAGATTTGGTGTATGCGGGTTAAAGATTCATGGTCATACTACAAGAAAAAGATACACCGGTAGGCTATTTCCAGAAGATACACCGAAAGCCATGTTAAATGTACGCAGGCAATGAAGTCCCTGACGTTTTCACTGTACACAGATGCATGAAGACCCCGGATTTCCAGAAGCGGCTTATATATGCGTTACGTACCATTAGTGTTACATGCGCCATGTCCACTACAATCACAGATTAGTGCGATGAATCGTGACACTTCCTCCCCGTGATCCGCTACGTAATCGGGATCTTTTTCATTGAATGTTTCAATGATACGTATCAATGCTATCGGGTAGATGGACGCCCAACTGGTATCGTCCTGTTCCTGTAATCAATTTATGTAACATTTAAAAACAATTTCCCACATACAGACACTTTTTGGCGCCGCTGTAGCAGACAACTATTGCGCACATTTTGACAAAAGCAGAAATTGGTCATAATGAGTAATTTTGCCTTTTTGCTACAATTGTTATTCAACTCTATTTAATGATGACACTTTCATTAGTTCCTATATTTTATCTTGGATGTTTTCAAAGTCGTCTGCTGCAGATTTGTTGAAATGGTTCAACCTGTATTTTGTATATATCAATGTAAGTTCATCACACAGGTTAACGACTTTTGGGACTTTGCGATTTACCAATCTGTTAAAGGTCTTCCAACGGACGCTATCTTGTCGTAAAGCAATCGTTGAAGTCCCTAGACAATGGCTGTGATTGTGAGCTGAAGTTGATAAAAACAACTACAAATTTAACATTTATTTACTTGCAACGGAATAATTCTGGGGGAAACTGATATATGAGTCAGTGCACGAGAAAAGGTACAAGTTGGCATTTCTGAAATGTAGATTCATATCATGTTCATGTTGTACATCTGCTCAGATTTATCTGAATCTACACATGCTGATAGAATCTTCTAACAAGCTTGTGAAAGTAATTGGTGCAGATTATCCTGTGTGGAAGCACAGGCTGGTCTGGTTTGATACAACGCACAAAACCAAATACCATTGGCAACAGCTTTTAACACGGCGGTCAGTTCAAGTAACTTTTGTATTTTCTGGCTCTCTCGCACCAACATCAACAAAATCACTGCTTTAAAACACGGACTATTAGTCTATTGTTGGAAGACGAATAACTATAGGTATAATGACCGTTGTTTGTCGTCGTAAAAAATAAATGACCGAGCCTCGATTCGAACCCACGATCCCTGGATCGATAATCCTCGTCATTACCGTGTATATTGAAAAAATATATAAGTAGATTATTTCCGGAAGAAGGTAAAAAGAAATGACAGAAGGATTGAAGTAAAGTACATGCATAAAGAGTCGTTATACCTCTACGAAATTTACCTTATTAATGCCTGTATGAAAAACAAAAACAATAAAACAATACGATTGTATATTTGTCTTGGAATTTGAACTGTCCATCATATATCTTAAAATGTATTTTCATTTTCTTTTCTTACATTTTGTTACAAAACACTTAAACATATCATATAACTAGATACTTAAACGTGCGTTTCTACAAAGCACTCTAAAACTCTTTTTAAAACATACCGAAACATCAACAGTGCACTCCTGTACGACGCCTTCTAGCTCTATACCAATCAATCGTTGTCCGAACTCAGTCACTACAGCATGGTTTAGAATGACGTCTCCACAAATAGCTTCTGCTTCTGCTTCCGTTATGTCTGGTACGTCTCTTTTCTGATATAAACAAATAGACAGCAAACTAGTTTTGGCACATAGATCATACCACAAAGGTTCTTGTATCACGTTATTCTTCACAATTTGCTCTACTCGTGAGTCCTGTCAGTGCAAAAGGATAAAGCCTGACCTATGCTTACAATGCAGATCCATACCAGTCTGCGCATACACGCATTGGGATCAAGATTTTAACTTTTCTTCGTAAATCACTAATAAAGGATTTTTTAAAAGATTTAATGTAAAAATACACAGTCTGATCAGAACCTACACTATTCAGAAGATGCAAACTTGGATCTATGTTGCATATAGATGCTTCCATAGCTGTGACGGACGTATAGAAGCGTATCCATTTTGGTTTTACTCTTTTTCACATACACCATATTTCAAAAGTGAAAAACAACACAGTGTTTCACATTTATGTGTTATCAAATGTGAAATACAAGACAGTGTTTAACATTTATGTGATATTACAAGTGAAATACAACACACTTTTTTCACGTTTATGTGATGTCAAAAGGGTAATACAACACTCCTTTTCGCCTGACGCAACTTTTATAATCTATATGTTTAGCATTCTATGTCTAGGCGGAACTTCAACAATTGCAAACAACAGAATAACCCAAGCCTATCCTAGCACAAAGTTACACTATATTCTCGTGTAAGTAATATGTGAACACTGTAGATCTTGATCAGACTGTACACAGCAAAGCCTTTGTACCTTTTCCCAGGCAAGTGTTCAAAGATATGATAACAGAAATTGAAGTCGTGTGTCGTCTTGACGTGCATTAGACAACAACGGTTATTAGCATGCCCGATGCATCACTATTTGCTCATGCAATCAAATCTCTTTCATTTGAACCATGTCGTGCATTCTAAATGCACTGACTGTCTAAACCAATCAATCTATTTACTATTGAAAAACTTTATGTTGATGCTTATTGTATTATTTTACTACCAATACATGACATAGTTTGAACGACTTCTGACTGTACCTCGTAAATCCTCGAAGTTTTAATGTGCTTTTCCCAAGTAAGAATGTTGATGCCTGTGCTTACAGCCTTCGTATAATGAATGGAACAAAACATCAAATAAAAATACGGCAAAATTAGCCATTTATTTCTAAACCGTTGGCTGTCAACTCTCGTACGATGTGACTAGACTTACCCGGACAGTCGTCGGCGGCTGCACATCACTTAATTTCAGTCTACGCTCCACTTCTACTTTCTGAGCCTGGGTTTCATAGGTGACACATTGGATGTCCTTAGCACTATACTCGGTTGGACAATCCAGGTACATTGACGAAGAACACACGGCTACTGGTACCCCGTCACCAGTTTGGTTACACGCACAGAAACTGGAAGTCCCCCAGCGAGGTATGGGATTTGCGTTATACTTCATGAAGTTTGTTTCCGTGTCTTTGATTCTTAAATGATAATTATCAGTAAAGTTATTATTATTTTTAATATTATTTTTATTATTACTATTCGTAAACATGTCTTGTTATTTTAATTGTTGGCTGTTTTTGGGTTAACTAGTTGTCCCAGACGCTCTGGTTTGTACGAGATAAAATGTCCAGTCACAGATGATAACCAGGGGCTACATATATTGGGTTACCCGTATTGATATAATATTGTTTTATGCCGCTTTCAGTATGAATTTCAGTTATAACATGGCGATTTCTTGGTATGTTACCAGTACTACTTGTTCATTTATCCTGACACTAGTGGGTCAGTTGTAATGTTTACACCTCTATCCTCAGCTTTAACGATGGGAAGCCATTACTACCGTTTTAAGTCTTTGGCGTGATCCGGCCAAGAATTGAACCCGCTACCTGCCACACACGAGGTGAACGATCTACCACGTAACCACAGAGGCGGTCGACAACTTGATATCCATTGTAATCAATCAATTAATCTATGTATTACCTCCACTCATTTGAAAAATTGTCGTGGTGATGTCGACCCGAAGTTGTACTGTCTATCGGATAATAATCGTTGGAATTTCTCTTCATTAAATCGTTTGTTATGTCGTTATCAAAAAAGCCACACAATCCCTCGGTTGCCTGTATGTCTTTCGGTGCCATATCAGATATCTATGTTCATCAAGGTGGGATAGGATCGATGGGACCTCATCAGTATGTATATATATGTCCCGATAGGTGTGTCAACCTGTAATGAGTATAGGAAATTGTGAAGTAATGCGAGTATATAATTATTCATTTACCTCTGTATTAGTTCAGATTTCACATCAAATAAATATGTGAAAAATTAAAATTACATAATTAAATTCTTAGTATAGATAAAATTCGCTTGTGCTTGCAGGATCAAAACATGGAAATAAACAGTGGTTGTCAATCAGGCGTGAACTGTCAATCTTGTGTAACAGTGATCATACTAGGAGCATGAGTACTTGTCAATACTCTCATTTCAAAAGTTCTAATTCGAACTGGGTCAAATTCCACCATCCTTACTTAGCTCTAAATAATAATTTGTTTTCGTAATAAAAATGCCAAAGAAATCATTAACGAGTATTGTTTATGAGAAAGGTAACTATTATTGATAAACAAAATATTAGGGAAACAAAGAAGTACATAGCGCTAAGTAAGGTTGGTTAATTGGACACAGTCTGTGGTTTATAAGTAAGGTTGGTTAATTTGACACTGTCTGTGGTTTATAAGTAAAATTGGTGAATTGGACCCTGTGTGTGGTTTATAAGTAAGGTTGGTGAATTGGACACTGTCTGTGGTCTATAAGTAAAGGTAGTGAACTGGACCCTGTCTGTGGTTTATAAGTAAGGTTGGTGAATTGGACACTGTCTGTGGTTTATAGGTAAGGTTGGTGAATTGGACCCTGTCTGTGGTTTATAAGTAAGGTTGGTGAATTGGACACTGTCTGTGGTTTATAGATAAGGTTGGTGAATTGGACCCTGTGTGTGGTTTATAAGTACGGTTGGTGAATTGGACACTGTCTGTGGTTTATAAGTAAATGTAGTGAACTGGACCCTGTCTGTGGTTTATAAGTAAGGTTGGTGAATTGCACACTGTCTGTGGTTTATAGGTAAGGTTGGTGAATTGGACCCTGTCTGTGGTTTATAAGTAAGGTTGGTGAATTGGACACTGTCTGTGGTTTATAAGTAAAGGTAGTGAACTGGACCCTGTCTGTGGTTTATAAGTAAGGTTGGTGAATTGGACCCTGTCTGTGGTTTGTAAGTAAGGTTGGTGAATTGAACACTGTCTGTGGTCTATAAGTAAAGGTAGTGAACTGGACCCTGTCTGTGGTTTATAATTAAGGTTGGTGAATTGGACCCAGTCTGTGGTTTATAAGTAAGGTTGGTGAATTGGACCCTGTCTGTGGTTTATAGGTAAGGTTGGTGAATTAGACACTGTCTGTGTTATATAAGTAAGGTTGGTGAATTCGACACTGTCTGTGGTTTATAAGTAAGGTTGGTGAATTGGACCCTGTCTGTGGTTTATAAGTAAGGTCGGTGAATAGGACAATGTCTGTGGTTTATAAGCAAAGTTGGTGAATTGGACCTTGTCTGTGGTTTATAAGTAAGGTTGGTGAATTGGACACTGTTTGTGGTTTATGATTAAGGTTGGTGAATTGGACCCTGTCTGTGGTTTATAAGTAAGGTTGGTGAATTGAACACTGTCTGTGGTTTATAAGTAAGGTTGGTGAATTGGACCCTGTCTTTGGTTTATAAGTAAGGTTGGTGAATTGGACCCATGTTTGGTTTATACGTAAGGTTGGTGAATTAGACCCTGTCTGTGGTTTATAAGTAAGGTTGGTGAATAGGACACTGTCTGTGGTGTATAAGTAAAGTTGGTGAATTGGACCTTGTCTGTGGTTTATAAGTAAGGTTGGTGAATTGGACACTGTATGTGGTTTATAAGTAAGGTTGGTGAATTAGACATTGTCTGTGGTTTATAAGTAAGGTTGGTGAATTGGACACTGTCTTTGGTCTATAACTAAGGTTGGTGAATTGGACCCATGTCTGTGGTTTATAAGTAAGGTTGGTGAATAGGACACTGTCTGTGGTGTATAAGTAAAGTTGGTGAATTGGACCTTATCTGTGGTTTATAAGTAAGGTTGGTGAATTGGACACTGTATGTGGTTTATAAGTAAGGTTGGTGAATTAGACATTGTCTGTGGTTTATAAGTAAGGTTGGTGAATTGGACCCTGTCTGTGGTCTATAAGAAAGGTTGGTGAATTAGACACTGTCTGTGGTTTATAAGTAAGGTTGGCGAAGTGGTCCCTGTCTGTGGTTTATAAGTAAGGTTGGTGAATTGGACCCATGTCCGTGGTTTATAAGCAAGGTTGGTGAATTAGACACTGTCTGTGGTTTATAAGTAAGGTTGGTGAATTAGACACTGTCTGTGGTTTATAAGTAAGGTTGATGCATTGGACCCTGTCCGTGGTTTATAAGCAAGGTTGGTGTATTAGACACTGTCTGTGGTTTATAAGTAAGGTTGGTGAATAAGACACTGTCTGTGGTTTATAAGTAAGGTTGGTGCATTGGACCCTGTCCGTGGTCTATAAGTAAGGTTGGTGAATTAGACACTGTCTGTGGTTTATAAGTAAAGTTGGTGAATTGGACCCATGTCTGTGGTTTATAAGCAAGGTTGGTGAATTAAACACTGTCTGTGGTTTATAAGTAAGGTTGGTGCATTGGACCCTGTCCGTGGTCTATAAGTAAGGTTGGTGAATTAGACACTGTCTGTGGTTTATAAGTAAAGTTGGTGAATTGGACCCATGTCTGTGGTTTATAAGCAAGGTTGGTGAATTAGACACTGTCTGTGGTTTATAAGTAATGTTGGTGAATTAGACACTGTCTGTGGTTTATAAGTAAGGTTGGCGAAGTGGTCCCTGTCTGTGGTTTATAAGTAAGGTTGGTGAATTAGACACTGTCTGTGGTTTATAAGTAAGGTTGGCGAAGTGGTCCCTGTCTGTGATTTATAAGTACAGTTGGTGAATTGGACCTTGTCTGTGGTTTATAAGTTAGGTTGGTGAATTGGACACTGTCTGTGGTGTATAGGTAAATTTGGTGAAATGGACCCAGTCTGTGGTTTATAAGTAAGGTTGGTGAATTGGACACTGGCTGTGGTTTATAAGTAAAGTTGGCGAATTAGACCCTGCCTGTGTTCTATAAGTAAAGTTGGTGAATTGGACCCTGGCTGTAGTTTATAAGTAAGGTTGGTGCATTAGACCCAGTCTGTGATTATAAGTAAAGTTGGTGAATTGTACCCTGACTGTGGTTTATAAATAAAGTTGGTGAATTGGACCCTTTCTGTGATTTATAAGTAAAGTTGGTGAATTGGACCCTGGCTGTGGTCTATAAGTAAAGTTGGTGAATTGGACCCAGGCTGTGGTATATAAGTAAAGTTGGTGAATTGGACCCAGGCTGTGGTCTATAAGTAAAGTTGGTGAATTGGACCCAGGCTGTGGTCTATAAGTAAAGTTGGTGAATTGGACCCTGGCTGTGGTCTATAAGTAAAGTTGGTGAATAAGGCCCTGGCTGTGGTCTATAAGTAAGGTTGGTGAATTAGACCCTGGCTGTGGTCTATAAGTAAAGTTGGTGAATTGGACCCAGGCTGTGGTTTATAAGTAAGGTTGGTGAATTAGGCCCTGGTTGTGATTTATAAGTAAATGTGGTGTATTGGACCCTGGCTGCGGTTTATAAGTAAGGTTTGTGAATTGGACCCTGGCTGTGGTTTATAAGTAATGTTAGTGAATTGGACCCCGGCTGTGGTTTATAAGTAAGGTTTGTAAAATGAACCCTGGCTGTGGTTTATCAGTACAGTTGGCGAATTGGACACCGGCTGTGGTTTATAAGTAAAGTTGGTGTATTGGACCCTGGCTGTGGTTATAAGTAAGGGTTGTGAATTGGACCCTGGCTATGGTTAATAAGTAATTTTGGTGAAATGGACCCTGGCTGTGGTTTATAAGTAATGTTAGTGAATTGGACCCTGGCTGTGGTTTATAAGTAAGGTTTATGAAATGGACCCTGGCTGTGGTTTATCAGTACAGTTGGTGAATTGGACACCGGCTGTGGTTTATAAGTAACGTTGATGAATTGGACCCTGGCTGTGGTTTATAAGTATTGATGATGAACTGGAACCAGTCTGTGGTTTAAAAGTAAGATTGGTGAATTGGAACCTGTCTGTGGTTTATAAGTAAGATTGGTGAATTGGAACCTGTCTGTGGTTTATAAGTAAGATTGGTGAATTGGAACCTGGCTGTGGTTTATACTGCAGATAATACTTTTGATAATGTTACCATTATCGTATTTTATTTATACCTTATCTATAATATGTATTCATCATTTCTGTGACTGTTAAATCAGCTAAACAGGTTTTTTAAAAACATGGTTACTAGGTATTCTTAACCCGAAGGTATTCAGTATTATTATCATTATCATTGTTATCATCATAGTTATTTATATACTATTAGTCTTATTATTATTTTCATTATTTATTAAGCTTTGTTCACTTCAGTTGAAAAAGTCATTTACCTTATATATTAATTCGTTTTCCCTTGTAACCCTGAGGATTCCATTGTCTGTACAGGATGTAAAGCCGATAAACCGAGAGTTTCCACACAGGTTTGCCACGAAAACGTCTCCTCCCCCTCGTATTGCTACTGCGCATGCGCAGAAAGCTTTGCCTTTATTGCATGTGGTTGTTCTTATTTGGACCTACAAATTCATAGGAAAATAGTTATGCAAAAATACACATCCAGACAAATAAGCAGAATTATTTCTTTTACACAATAATTATTTCATTAACATTAAAGCACCAGGATGTAACGAGTCGAGAGTAGTAGATAAATGAGACTTCAACAGATACTCCGTAACAATATTTCAAAATCAGACAATTACTTGCAGAGGTTTGATTCATCAACTGCTGTAATACGCCATTTTCAACAACTTATAAGTTGTATCACGGCGGCCACTTCACTTACTCATATGTTTCCTGGCTATTACACACCAGTACTCCACACAACATACATTACAAACAACTGGCTTCTTTTCCACATATACTGTAGGCGCATTGGCGGATAAGACGAATGACGCTTGTCGGAGTGACTTTTGTCAAACGTCGTAAAATAATGTTGACCGAGATGAGGTTCGAACTCACGACCCCCGGCTTAACAGCCCGCATAACTACCGGCCAAGCAACTTCACTCGCCTACTTGTAGAGGATTTCACTAGACACTATGAAAAGTGTTTTGGGGCAAAGTCATTCAGTCCATCTTTTTCGCATTTGCAAATTAGGTATAGATTAACCGAAGGCTTATTTATGCAAAATTATTTCCAACACGGGCTTGTTGTACAGAGTAGAAGTAGATGTAGATGCCAACAAGACCAAACGAGCTGTGCCACGAGAAAACCAACATTGTGGACTCTGCCTAATCTATCGACCCGGATCAGCCTAAGCATGCCGCGCAGGCTAACTCGGACAGACACTTTTCGCCTCCTGTGGATTTTCTGTTTCAGGAACCATTCCTCTATACCTCTATCCCCCCGAGACAGATTGTGTCGGTCCAGAATAGCCTGCGCGGACCGCACAGGCTGATCTTAATCGATACATTACTCGGAGTCCATCATGTTGGTTTCCTCGTGGAACGGCTCTAATTTGACACACATATACTATATGAATCGCGGCTAGCGATTAGAGGTGTTATTGACATTCCATTCCGCTTTGACATCATTATAAGCGTAATACTGGTGGGGCTACACTTCCATCTTTGTCAGAGGGTCAAATTAGGTATTTAAACCACACATTCGGACAGTTAGACTCTGGTGAATCCGTACGGATACACATACTTGCCTGGGTCTTCACTGAACGCAGTCGAAGTAAGACCCAAAATCGTTCTACACAGCTCATATATGATCCAAACAGTATGGCCTCTGCGTAATGTATCGACCTAGATCAGCCTGCGCAGTCCGCGCAGACTGGTCTTGGCCGATACATTCCGTCTAAGGGGATAGAGGTATAGAGTAATGATTCCTGAAACAGAAAATCCAGAGAAAGCGAAAAGTGTCTATCCGGGTAATCTGGATAATCCTGCGCGATATGCTTAGGCTGATCCGGGTCGATACTGAGTCCATAATGTTGGTTTTCACGCGGGACGGCTCATATATGTATAATCTAATACTGAACCCATATTGTTTGTAAAATCTTGTTTAAACTGACGTATTGAAGGTTAAGTTCTAAAACACGTTCAGTTGTAGTTTAGCTTAATCCTCTTAATCAAGTGTCACTGAGTTTTAATTGCAAGTATAAACAAATATGTATTTGTTCTAATTCTTATTGAATCCTTTTCCGCATATGATAAATCTACAGACGACTTTGAAAAATCTAGGCAAATTATGATATTCTTTACGAAAGAAAGTATAGTTATTGGATATAGCCAGAAACACTGTGACAGAAGGAGAAACGTGAGGAATTTCCTTTCTTTTCCGCAATATTTTCAAAAGTTGTTTTCTGCAGATGCGTGAAAATACGTCTGCATGTGAGAAAAGCTCAACCCTTTCCCTCATATAGACGCTTTCTGACGCCTCTGCAGCAGACGGCATTTTGAAAACATAGTGACAAAAGAAGAAATTGCACAAAACGTGCAATTTCTCCTTTTGCCACAATGTTTTCCACTTTTTGTCATAGGTTATCCATTCAATTATGGAGATTTTCTGGGTTTTTTGACAAAATACGTTCAAAGTCGTCTGCTGCAGAATTGCCGTATGAGGGAAAGGGTTAAAGAATGTACCAACCTCAACTCCATACTTTGTGTTCCTGTACAAAATAAATTCGCCCTCATGTTGGTGTTCATAGGAGCTGAAATAACAAGCATATAAACGTATATATAGGTCTTACATTTCCAACAAACTATAATGGACCCGTAGTCGAAGGGAATCGTAAATTAGTTGGAGACATTGACGAGTTCGAGTGATCTCCCCCGATGAATTGTTGTATTTTAAACTTCGTAATTCATTTATGTATTTTCAGCTTCGTAATTCATTTATGTATTTTCAGCCTCGTAATTCATTCATGTTTTTTCAGCTTCGTATTTCATTGATGTATCTTCAGCTTCGTAATTCATTTATGTATTTTCAGCCTCGTAATTCATTCATGTATTTTCAGCTTCGTATTTCATTCATGTATTTTCAGCTTCGTAATTCATTGCTGTTTTTTCAGCTTCGTAATTCATTTATGTATTTTCAGCTTCGTAATTCATTCATGTTTTGTCAGCTTCGTAATTCATTCATGTTTTGTCAGCTTCGTAATTCATTCATGTATTTTCAGCGCTTCGTAATTCATTCATGTATTTTCAGCGCTTCGTAATTCATTCATGTATTTTCAGCTTCGTAATTCATTCATGTATCATCAGCTTCTTACTTCATTCATGTATTTTCAGCTTCGTACTTCATTGATGTTTATCCAGCTTCATAATTCTTTCATGTATTTTCAGCTTCGTAATTCATTCATGTTTTGTCAGCTTCGTAATTCATTCATGTTTTGTCAGCTTCGTAATTCATTGATGTATTTTCAGCTTCGTATTTCATTCATGTATTGTCAGCTTCGTAATTCATTTATGTATCTTCAGCATCGTAATTCATTCATGTTTTGTTAGCTTTGTAATTCATTCATGTTTTGTCAGCTTCGTAATTCATTCATGTTTTGTCAGCTTCGTAATTCATTCATGTTTTGTCAGCCTCATAATTCTTTCATGTTTTGTCAGCTTCGTAATTCATTCATGTTTTGTCAGCTTCGTAATTCATTGATGTATTTTCAGCGCTTCGTAATTCATTCATGTATTTTCAACGCTTCGTAATTCATTCATGTATTTTCAGCTTAGTAATTCTTTCATGTATTTCAGCTTCGTAATTCATTGATGTTTTGTCAGCTTCGTAATTCATTCATGTTTTGTCAGCTTCGTAATTCATGCATGTATTTTCAGCTTCGTAATTAATTCATGTATTTTCAGCTTCGTGATTCATTCATGTATTTTCAGCTTCGTAATTCATTCATGTTTTGTCAGCTTCGTACTTCATTCATGTATTTTCAGCTTCGTAATTCATTCATGTATCTTCAGCTTCGTAATTCATTCATGTATTATTCAGCTTCGTAATTCATTCATGTATCTTCAGCTTCGACATTCATTCTTGTTTTGTCAGCTTTGTAATTCATTCATGTATCTTCAGCTTCGTAATTCATTCATGTTTTGTCAGCTTCGTAATTCATTTATGTATCTTCAGCTTCGTAATTCTTGTGTCTTCAGCTTCGTAATTCATCGGTGTTTTTTAGCTTTTTTATTGTTGTTTATGGAAAAGAAACTTAGTTAATCACAATGTAAGTTCTTTACATCTGTGCAGTAACTGCTCGCGTTATTTTGTGTGTTTTAGGACATTGATTATTTTTTTGAAGAAGACTGACCCAAATATTTCTGCAGCATTCTGTTTGCTGAACTGGTTTATAAAATGAGTTGTTTGAAATATTAAGAACTGTTAACACTGTGTTATGTTCTCGTTATATGTGTATTGAGGATGTAGGATTAGCTGTCACTTCTTGTGCATTTTAAGCAGACGCCTGAAGTGTGCTAACGATTTTAAGGGGAATAATCGACGATTTACTTAATTCCAGTAACTCAGGGTTTATCTCCCTTTACTCACTCAATAAGAAGTGCGGACAATGGTCAGATGTTTTTAAATTCGGTTATTAACGCTGATTTAGTGTGCCTATATTTATGATGTTTTTTTGTTTTTTATTTTAGTTATTTACCACATTTACATTCGATGAATAAAGGTTTAGCTGTCTGCAACAGGCAGAACAGTAAAAAAATCGTGATTACGTAGTTTCTTTGCCATAAACAACCAAAAACTGAGCGATAATAATGTTCAAGCTTCTATATATTCACACTTAAGTCGTGATTTCGTAGTTTCTTTGCTATAAACAACCAAAACCTGAGCGATGAGCCCAAGACGACTTTGTTTCATTTTAACCGGAAACAATAGAAAACGTGGGATACGTGATTATGTCTAAAACCACGAAAATCGGTCCTGCAACGTCAACACCAAGGAACTACGTGTTCCAGAACAGAAGGCTACCTTTAAAGGCGGCAAATTGCATGTTTGAATTATATTGTTTGGAGCAGTGATACAAGAAAGCATTGAACAAGATCTATATGTGAATTGGTCACATTAATTGCATGTAATACTATTGAAACGGCGTTTCAGGGGCGTAGCTTTGCAATAATCAATGTGTAGGCCGTCTCGTGAGATAATCAACAGTGTGGACTCTGCGTAAAGTATCGACCAGGATCAGCCTAAGCATGCCACACAGGCCTACTCGGATAGACATTTTTCGCCTCCTGTTGATTTTCTGTTTCAGGAATAACTACTCTATACATCTATCCCCCTAAAACGGAATGTGTAGGCCGGATCAGTCTGCGCGGATAGCGCAGGCTGATCTGGTCGATACATTACGCAGATGTCTGTCGCCTAGCATATTTTTGGGGCATTTTGAGAAGAAAATGTGTAGGCACGTGCCTACAGTGCCCAAAGGGAGCTACGCCCCTGCGTTTAAACCAGCATCAAAGCATATGTATTTGCACACAAACAATATAATGCTGAGAAATGTGCTGAGAAATGTGCGTACTTTCGAATCGTTTTCAAAATTTACTCTAGCGACAATTGTTAAAAAAAAAGGGCCAATTGGAATCATGAAATTTAAACCATGGAAATGTCTACTTTTTACGTGATGAAACTGAAATACTGATGAGAAAATGACGTAACATCCATTACAATACTTACTATCCATCACTCGTTCTTTGGTGGGGATCCACATGTGAATGGCAAAGTTTATATTTGGTTTCATCACTATAGGTGACGTGAACCTTGAATAGTTTGAAAATGAAACATGTTACTGATATGATGAGTGATATCCGACCTTCAGGAAGAATTAAAATCCAAAATGGGCTCGGCGGTTTCCGTTTAAGGTCGCTACGGATCGGTATTGTTCGTTGGTCTGTCAGTCATTTCCTCCGATATGACCGACACGTCCACGAACAAGACCGGTCTCTCACTTTGTCGTTCGGAAATCTTCGAGCCTATATATACCGTAAATAAATATCGATTTTGAAATAGCTAAACGACTATGTGTATGACAGAATGGCGAAAAGGGGGGATATTTTGATTAAACAGCTTGGCGGCGCAAAGTCTTATTTTATAACATATTTTTTTACACGCTTAAGCCAGGTGGTGTACTCAGCCGTTGTAACATAGTGAAAGACTTTTGCAACCGGTAAATCTATATCCTAATGACATCCGTGATCTGCAGTGAGCCCTTTGCCTTCAGTACTTTCAGTGCTGTGGTACACGGACTCGCTTGTCTGTAAAACTGCATATATTTGTTCAAGTTAACAATAGAGCGATTGGTATTAGAAATATTTCTCTTTCGAAAACGGAATAAATACATGTTTATATAGATGACGAGAATATGTCCCTTTCCCACCTGCAGACGACTGTTGAAAACATTGTGAAGAATGGTACCCTGCTGTGTTTCAGCACGGGCGTCTAAATTGTCAATCATATTAGTATTTAGCACTTGATCACAATTTTTTAAAACTGCATTGATTGCATACACGATACAAAAATAATATACTATCAGAAAATAGATAAGAGAGGAAATCGACGGATTTGTTCGGATCAATGTCCACCTGTATTTTAAAGTATCATAAATATAGCCTGTGGCTGGAATTAAACATCTCTATACACAGTACAGTATAGCTTAACCAGGACTCCAATTGTCATGGTGGTGTGTTCTTTGTCAAGACACTATTTCTAGGATAGTACTGGTGTTTTTACCCAGGAAACCAATGGCCCAGCGGTAATGGTGGTGTGTCCTTTGCCAATACACGGTTTCAAGGATAGTACTGGTATGTTTACCCAGGAATCCAATGTCCAAGCGGTCATGGTGGTGTGTCCTTTGCCAATACACGGTTTCTAGGATAGTACTGGTATGTTTACCCAGGAATCCAATGTCCAAGCGGTCATGGTGGTGTGTCCTTTGTCAATACACGTTTCCTAGGACAGTACTGGTGTGTTTACCCAGGAATACAATGTCCAAGCGGTCATGGTGGTGTGTCCGTTGTCAATACACGTTTCCTAGGATAGTACTGGTGTGTTTACCCAGGAATCCAATGTCCAAGCGGTCATGGTGGTGTATCCGTTGTCAAGACACGTTTCCTAGGATAGTACTGGTGTGTTTACCCAGGGATCCAATGTCCCAGCGGTCATGGTGATGTGTCCTTTATGAATGAACACGTTTTCTAGGATAGTACTGGTGTGTTTACTCATGAATAAATAATACTACTGAAAATAATGTTGAAAACGACGTTAAATACAATTCAATATAGAAAACCTTATAAATTGTATGTTTATTACATCAATGTGCATTACAAATTATGTATACAAACAAATATCTAGTAATAACAATTGTATTGTAAGGTATGAGGGAGGATGGCCACGACCTTCCCATACCAATGCACGTGTCTAATTAAGTGATATGAACCGTCGCAAGAGAAAACCATCATTATGGCCTCTGCGTAATGTATCGAGATATTTATTAATGATTCCTGAAACAGAAAATCCAAAGGGGGCGAACAGTGTCTGTCCGGGTTTGCCTGCTTATCCGTGTCGATACTGTACGCAGTGTGCACACTGTTGGTTTCCTCGGCTCATATATTAAACATGCATGTTTGGCTAAGACAATAACTCACAGGAACGTCGTCCAGTTGATACGAACGCCACAGTTGATGTCCTAAAGCTCCTGTGATCAGTTGTAAGCGGAAGAAGTACTTATCGTTATAGTTCTTATCTTCGGTCGTTACGTTTAACTCGTAGGTTTGATGCTCCCAGCTTTCACCCGATTTCAGTGCCTGTAAAATGAAAACATTTAACCCTTTCCCGCATACAACATATGTTAAGCAGGTAACGTTGTAAACTCTCAGTCAAAAATATGGAAGATATTCATAAATGAAAGAGTAAGTTTTGAATATAACGGTTTAAATCAGTGTGTCAAAAAATGAAGTTCGATCAATGGCAGTGTCATACAGAATAATTAAAAATGGTAGTAATTACTTCCCTCCTTGGCGCTCAGGGTTATGGGGATAGCATTTAGATTCATGTCTTGGTATCAGGATAAATAATACAGAAAGTGCAGGCAATGTACTCAAAACACGACGTGATATAACTAAAATACTGCTTTAAGCGAGGTGAAACAACATTTAAAACAAATTATATAATGTTAAGGACCATGGTGACCTGGATCACTCACCTGATCGATGCAATAATACTATGATTTGTCATTGAAACCGCACAGTTAACCACAGTTAGTCATGTTGCGGTCAGGTAAGCTTAAACAAACGGATACTTTAAACCGGGAGACACCGGTTCGATCCACTGTCGAAGCGTTCATGGTGGTGTGTCCTTTGTAAAGGCACGTTTCCTAGCATAGTACAGGTGTGTTTGCCCAGGGATCATGAATAAATGAGGTGTGTGAAGTTAGCGCGTAGATCGTAGATCGTAGCTCAACCAAAAAAATGTAATTGGCTGACCTGGGTCGTAGATCGTAGCTCAACCACTTTAAAAACATTGCGAATTGGTTGTGCTGGGTCGTAGATCGTAGCTCAACCACTACAAAAACATTCAGAATTGGTTGAGCTGGGTCGTAGATCGTAGCTCAACCATTTTAAAAACATTGCGAATTGGTTGTGCTGGGTCGTAGATCGTAGCTCAACCACTTAAAAACATTGCAACTTGGTTGTGCTGGGTCGTAGATCGTAGCTCAACCACTACAAAAACATTCAGAATTGGTTGAGCTGGGTCGTAGATCGTAGCTCAACAATTTTAAAAACATTGCGAATTGGTTGTGCTGGGTCGTAGATCGTAGCTCAACCACTACAAAAACATTTTGAATTGGTTGAGCTGGGTCGTAGATCGTAGCTCAACTATTTTAAAACATTGCGAATTGGTTGTGCTGGGTCGTAGATCGTGGCTCAACCACTTAAAAACATTGCAACTTGGTTGTGCTGGGTCGTAGATCGTAGCTCAACCACTACAAAAACATTCAGAATTGGTTGAGCTGGGTCGTAGATCGTAGCTCAACCATTTTAAAAACATTGCGAATTGGTTGTGCTGGGTCGTAGATCGTAGCTCAACCACTACAAAAACATTTTGAATTGGTTGAGCTGGGTCGTAGATCGTAGCTCAACCACTTAAAAACATTGCAACTTGGTTGTGCTGGGTCGTAGATCGTAGCTCAACCACTAGAAAAACATTCTGAATTGGCTGACCTGGGTCGTAGATCGTAGCTCAACCATTTTAAAAACATTGCGAATTGGTTGTGCTGGGTCGTAGATCGTAGCTCAACCACTTAAAAACATTGCGAATTGGTTGTGCTGGGTCGTAGATCGTAGCTCAACCACTACAAAAACATTGAGAATTGGTTGAGCTGGGTCGTAGATCGTAGCTCAACCACTTAAAAACATTGCGAATTGGTTGTGTTGGGTCGTAGATCGTAGCTCAACCACTTTAAAAACATTGTGAATTGGTTGTGCTGGGTCGTAGATCGTAGCTCAACCACTACAAAAACATTGAGAATTGGTTGAGCTGGGTCGTAGATCGTAGCTCAACCACTTAAAAACATTGCGAATTGGTTGTGCTGGGTCGTAGATCGTAGCTCAACCACTACAAAAACATTGAGAATTGGTTGAGCTGGGTCGTAGATCGTAGCTCAACCACTTAAAAACATTGCGAATTGGTTGGGCTGGGTCGTAGATCGTAGCTCAACCACTATAAAACATTGCGAATTGGTTGTGCTGGGTCGTAGATCGTAGCTCAACCACTACAAAAACATTGAGAATTGGTTGAGCTGGGTCGTAGATCATAGCTCAACCACATAAAAACATTGCGAAGTGGTTGTGCTGGGTTGTAGATCGTAGCTCAACCACTAGAAAAACATTCTGAATTGGCTGACCTGGGTCGTAGATCGTAGCTCAAACACTTTAAAAACATTTTGAATTGGTTGAGCTGGGACGTAGATCGTAGCTCAACCACTTAAAAACATTGCGAATTGGTTGTGCTGGGTCGTAGATCGTAGCTCAACCACTATAAAAACATTGCGAATTGGTTGTGCTGGTTCGTAGATCGTAGCTCAACAACTACAAAAACATTTTGAATTGGTTGAGCTGAGTCGTAGATCGTAGCTCAACCACTTTAAAACATTGCAACTTGGTTGTGCTGGGTCGTAGATCGTAGCTCAACCACTACAAAAACATTCAGAATTGGTTGAGCTGGGTCGTAGATCGTAGCTCAACCATTTTAAAAACATTGCGAATTGGTTGTGCTGGGTCGTAGATCGTAGCTCAACCACTACAAAAACATTTTGAATTGGTTGAGCTGGGTCGTAGATTGTAGCTCAACCACTTAAAAACATTGCAACTTGGTTGTGCTGGGTCGTAGATTGTAGCTCAACCACTACAAAAACATTCTGAATTGGCTGACCTGGGTCGTAGATCGTAGCTCAACCATTTTAAAAACATTGCGAATTGGTTGTGCTGGGTGGTAGATCGTAGCTGAACCACTAGAAAAACATTTTTAATTGGCTGACCTGGGTCGTAGATCGTAGCTCAACCACTTTAAAAACAGTTTGAATTGGCTGACCTGGGTCGTAGATCGTAGCTCAACCACTTTAAAAACATTGCGAATTGGTTGTGCTGGGTCGTAGATCGTAGCTCAACCACTACAAAAACATTCAGAATTGGTTGAGCTGGGTCGTAGATCGTAGCTCAACCATTTTAAAAACATTGCGTATTGGTTGTGCTGGGTCGTAGATCGTAGCTCAACCACTACAAAAACATTCAGAATTGGTTGAGCTGGATCGTAGATCGTAGCTCAACCATTTTAAAAACATTGCGAATTGGTTGTGCTGGGTCGTAGATCGTAGCTCAACCACTACAAAAACATTCAGAATTGGTTGAGCTGGGTCGTAGATCGTAGCTCAACCATTTTAAAAACATTGCGAATTGGTTGTGCTGGGTCGTAGATCGTAGCTCAACCACTTAAAAACATTGCAACTCGGTTGTGCTGGGTCGTAGATCGTAGCGCAACCACTACAAAAACATTCAGAATTGGTTGAGCTGGGTCGTAGATCGTAGCTCAACCATTTTAAAAACATTGCGAATTGGTTGTGCTGGGTCGTAGATCGTAGCTCAACCACTACAAAAACATTTTGAATTGGTTGAGCTGGGTCGTAGATCGTAGCTCAACCACTTAAAAACATTGCAACTTGGTTGTGCTGGGTCGTAGATCGTAGCTCAACCACTACAAAAACATTCTGAATTGGCTGACCTGGGTCGTAGATCGTAGCTCAACCATTTTAAAAACATTGCGAATTGGTTGTGCTGGGTGGTAGATCGTAGCTCAACCACTAGAAAAACATTTTTAATTGGCTGACCTGGGTCGTAGATCGTAGCTCAACCACTTTAAAAACAGTTTGAATTAGCTGACCTGGGTCGTAGATCGTAGCTCAACCACTTTAAAAACATTGCGAATTGGTTGTGCTGGGTCGTAGATCGTAGCTCAACCACTACAAAAACATTCAGAATTGGTTGAGCTGGGTCGTAGATCGTAGCTCAACCATTTTAAAAACATTGCGAATTGGTTGTGCTGGGTCGTAGATCGTAGCTCAACCACTACAAAAACATTCAGAATTGGTTGAGCTGGATCGTAGATCGTAGCTCAACCATTTTAAAAACATTGCGAATTGGTTGTGCTGGGTCGTAGATCGTAGCTCAACCACTACAAAAACATTCAGAATTGGTTGAGCTGGGTCGTAGATCGTAGCTCAACCATTTTAAAAACATTGCGAATTGGTTGTGCTGGGTCGTAGATCGTAGCTCAACCACTTAAAAACATTGCAACTCGGTTGTGCTGGGTCGTAGATCGTAGCTCAACCACTACAAAAACATTCAGAATTGGT
Organism: Serripes groenlandicus; assembly: GCA_031761405.1. Taxonomy (NCBI): domain Eukaryota; kingdom Metazoa; phylum Mollusca; class Bivalvia; order Cardiida; family Cardiidae; genus Serripes; species Serripes groenlandicus. The sequence continues at coordinate 213,017 of JASEVX010000276.1, forward strand.
TGAGCTGGGTCGTAGATCGTAGCTCAACCATTTTAAAAACATTGCGAATTGGTTGTGCTGGGTCGTAGATCGTAGCTCAACCACTACAAAAACATTTTGAATTGGTTGAGCTGGGTCGTAGATCGTAGCTCAACCACTTAAAAACATTGCAACTTGGTTGTGCTGGGTCGTAGATCGTAGCTCAACCACTAGAAAAACATTCTGAATTGGCTGACCTGGGTCGTAGATCGTAGCTCAACCATTTTAAAAACATTGCGAATTGGTTGTGCTGGGTCGTAGATCGTAGCTCAATCACTAGAAAAACATTTTTAATTGGCTGACCTGGGTCTTAGATGTTAGCTCAACCACTTTAAAAACATTTTGAATTGGCTGACCTGGGTCGTAGATCGTAGCTCAACCACTTTAAAAACATTGCGAATTGGTTGAGCTGGGTCGTAGATCGTAGCTCAACCACTTAAAAACATTGCGAATTGGTTGTGCTGGGTCGTAGATCGTAGCTCAACCACTACAAAAACATTGAGAATTGGTTGAGCTGGGTCGTAGATCGTAGCTCAACCACATACAAACATTGCGAATTGGTTGTGCTGGGTTGTAGATCGTAGCTCAACCACTAGAAAAACATTCTGAATTGGCTGACCTGGGTCGTAGATCGTAGCTCAACCACTAGAAAAACATTCTGAATTGGCTGACCTGGGTCGTAGATCATAGCTCAACCATTTTAAAAACATTGCGAATTGGTTGTGCTGGGTCGTAGATCGTAGCTCAACCACTAGAAAAACATTTTTAATTGGCTGACCTGGGTCGTAGATCGTAGCTCAACTACTTTAAAACCATTTTGAATTGGCTGACCTGGGTCGTAGATCGTAGGTCAACCACTTTAAAAACATTGCGAATTGGTTGTGCTGGGTCGTAGATCGTAGCTCAACCACTACAAAAACATTCAGAATTGGTTGAGCTGGGTCGTAGATCGTACCTCAACCATTTTAAAAACATTGCGAATTGGTTGTGCTGGGTCGTAGATCGTAGCTCAACCACTACAAAAACATTCAGAATTGGTTGAGCTGGGTCGTAGATCGTAGCTCAACCACTTTAAAAACATTGCGAATTGGTTGTGCTGGGTCGTAGATCGTAGCTCAACCACTATAAAAACATTGCAAATTGGTTGTGCTGGTTCGTAGATCGTAGCTCAACCACTACAAAAACATTTTGAATTGGTTGAGCTGAGTCGTAGATCGTAGCTCAACCACTTAAAAACAATGCAACTTGGTTGTGCTGGGTCGTAGATCGTAGCTCAACCACTTTAAAAACATTGCAACTTGGTTGTGCTGGGTCGTAGATCGTAGCTCAACCACTACAAAAACATTCAGAATTGGTTGAGCTGGGTCGTAGATCGTAGCTCAACCATTTTAAAAACATTGCGAATTGGTTGTGCTTGGTCGTAGATCGTAGCTCAACCACTACAAAAACATTTTGGATTGGTTGAGCTGGGTCGTAGATCGTAGCTCAACTATTTTAAAAACATTGCGAATTGGTTGTGCTGGGTCGTAGATCGTAGCTCAACCACTTAAAAACATTGCAACTTGGTTGTGCTGGGTCGTAGATCGTAGCTCAACCACTACAAAAACATTCAGAATTGGTTGAGCTGGGTCGTAGATCGTAGCTCAACCATTTTAAAAACATTGCGAATTGGTTGTGCTGGGTCGTAGATCGTAGCTCAACCACTACAAAAACATTTTGAATTGGTTGAGCTGCGTCGTAGATCGTAGCTCAACCACTTAAAAACATTGCAACTTGGTTGTGCTGGGTCGTAGATCGTAGCTCAACCACTATAAAAACATTGCGAATTGGTTGTGCTGGGTCGTAGATCGTAGCTCAACCACTACAAAAACATTGATAATTGGTTGAGCTGGGTCGTAGATCGTAGCTAAACCACTTAAAAACATTGCGAATTGGTTGTGCTGGGTTGTAGATCGTAGCTCAACCACTAGAAAAAACATCCTGAATTGGCTGACCTGGGTCGTAGATCGTAGCTCAACCACTTTAAAAACATTTTGAATTGGTTGAGCTGGGTCGTAGATCGTAGCTCAACCACTTAAGAACATTCAGAATTGGTTGTGCTGGGTCGTAGATCGTAGCTCAACCACTATAAAAACATTGCGAATTGGTTGTGCTGGTTCGTAGATCGTAGCTCAACCACTACAAAAACATTGAGAATTGGTTGAGCTGGGTCGTAGATCGTAGCTCAACCACTTAAAAACATTGCGAATTGGTTGTGCTGGGTTGTAGATCGTAGCCCAACCACTAGAAAAACATTCTGAATTGGCTGACCTGGGTCGTAGATCGTAGCTCAACCACTACAAAAACATTTTGAATTGGCTGACCTGGGTCGTAGATCGTAGCTCAACCACTTTAAAAACATTGCGAATTGGTTGTGCTGGGTCGTAGATCGTAGCTCAACCACTCCAAAAACATTGAGAATTGGTTGAGCTGGGTCGTAGATCGTAGCTCAACCACTTAAAAAAATTGCGAATTGGTTGTGCTGGGTCGTAGATCGTAGCACAACCAATAGAAAAACATTCATAATTGGCTGACCTGGGTCGTAGATCGTAACTCAACCACTTGAAAAACATTCATAATTGGCTGACCTGGGTCGTAGATCGTAGCTCAACCACTAGCAAAAACATTGCAAATTGGTTGAGCTGGGTCGTAGATCGTAGCTCAACCACTAGACAAACATTGCGAATTGGCTGACCTGGGTCGTAGATCATAGCTCAACCAATGGTAAAACATTCTGAATTGGCTGACCTGGGTCGTAGATCGTAGCTCAACCAATGGAAAAACATTCTGAATTGGCTGACATTGGTCGTAGATCGTAGCTCAACCACTTGAAAAACATTCATAATTGGCTCGTAGATCGTAGCTCAACCAATGGAAAAACATTCTGAATTGGCTGACCTGGGTCGTAGATCGTAGCTCAACCAATGGAAAAACATTCCGAATTGGCTGAACTGGGTCGTAGATCGTAGCTCAACCAATGGAAAAAACATTCTGAATTGGCTGACCTAGGTCGTAGATCGTAGCTCAACCACTAGAAAACATTGCAAATTGGTTGAGCTGGGTCGTAGATCGTAGCTCAACCACTAGAACACTATTTAGTCATGCATATACTATATTTGATCCGTCCCTGGTAAATGAGCATGTGACATATTTTAATATATCTTAATAACAATTTGAGAAAAGGATATTTTCTCTCCCCAAGAGTGACTCATACTGTTCCCAGATTGTTTTCATGGATATCACATCACTTATATGGGTATACAATTTTTTATATATACATGTATATGTGTCCATATGCAGACGTATGCTTTGCATTGCATGTCCGTGTTAACTACTAAGGACATCCTCACTGACATGTTTTGTTCTGTGTTTGCTCTGCATTACGTGTCAGTGGGGATGTCCAGGTCAACTACGAAGGACATCCTTACTGACATGTTTTGTTCTGTGTTTGCGTGTGTATGGTATGTATATATGTTTTATATACATGCGTATACTCTGCATAACGTGTCAGTGGGAATGTCCGGGTCAACTACGAAGGATATCCTTACTGACATGTTTTGTTCTGTGTTTGCGTGTGTATGGTATGTATATATGTTATATATACATGCGTATACTCTGCATTACGTGTCAGTGGGAATGTCCAGGTCAACTACGAAGGATATCCTTACGGACATGTTTTGTTATCTGTGTGCGTGTGTATGGTATGTATATATGTTTTATATGCATGCGTATACTCTGCATTACGTGTCAGAAGGAATGTCCGTGTCAACTACGAAGGACATCCTTAATGACATGTTTTGTTCTGTAGAGGCCTTAGTCAAGGCAGTCGAAGCACGAACATTTCACAATGGAGTGGAACACTTTTTTTTTTTTTTTTCACGGGACAGCTACCAGGGCCGTAAGTGGAATTTCTACCCGCGTAATTTAAAGGGAGCACTCCGTCATAGAGGCCTTAGTCAAGGCAGTCGAAGCACGAACATTTCACAATGGAGTGGAACACTTTTTTATTTTTTTTTCACGGGACAGCTACCAGGGCCGTAAGTCGAATTTCTACCCGAGTTTACCGCGTAATTTAAAGGGAGCACTCCGTCATAGAGGCCTTAGTCAAGGCAGTCGAAGCACGAACATTTCACAATGGAGTGGAACACTTTTTTTTTTTCACGGGACAGCTACCAGGGCCGTAAGTCGAATTTCTACCCGAATTTACCGCATAATTTAAAGGAGCACTCGGTACTAGAGGCCTTAGTCAAGGCAGTCGAAGCCCGAACATTTCACAATGGAGTGGAACACTTTTTTTCCTTTTTTTCACGTGACAGCTACCAGGGCCGTAAGTCGAATTTCTACCTGAATTTACCGCGTAATTTAAAGGGAGCACTCCGTCATAGAGGCCTTAGTCAAGGTAGTCGAAGACCGAACATTTCACAATGGAGTGGAACACATTTTTATTTTTTCACGGGACAGCTACCAGGGCCGTACCCGAGTTTACCGCGTAATTTAAAGGGAGCACTTCGTCATAGAGGCCTTAATCAAGGCAGTCGAAGCCGGAACATTTCACAATGGAGTGGAACACTTTTTTTGTTTTCTTTTTCACGGACAACTACCAGGGCCGTAAGTCGACTTTCTACCCGAATTTACCGCATAATTTAAAGGGACTAGAGGCCTTAGTCAAGGCAGTCGAAGCCCGAACATTTCACAATGGAGTGGAACACTTTTTTTCCTTTTTTTCACATGACAGCTACCAGGGCCGTAAGTCGAATTTCTACCTGAATTTACCGCGTAATTTAAAGGGAGCACTCCGTCATAGAGGCCTTAGTCAAGGCAGTCGAAGACCGAACATTTCACAATGGAGTGGAATACATTTTTATTTTTTCAAGGGACAGCTACCAGGGCCGTACCCGAGTTTACCGCGTAATTTAAAGGGAGCACTCCGTCATAGAGGCCTTAGTCAAGGCAGTCGAAGCCCGAACATTTCACAATGGAGTGGAACACTTTTTTTTTTTTTTTCACGAGACAGCTACCAGGGCCGTAAGTGAAATTTCTACCCGAGTTTACCGCGTAATTTAAAGGGAGTCATGGCAGTCGAAGCCCGAACATTTCACAATGGAGTGGAACACTTTTTTTTTTTTTCACGAGACAGCTACCAGGGCCGTAAGTGAAATTTCTACCCGAGTTTACCGCGTAATTTAAAGGGAGCACTCCGTCATAGAGGCCTTAGTCAAGGCAGTCGAAGACCAATATTTCACAATGGAGTGGAACACATTTTATTTTTTCACGGGACAGACACCAGGGCCGTACCCGAGTTTTTTCACGGGACAGATACCAGGGCCGTAAGTGGAATTTCTACCCGCGTCCTATAGGCCTTAGTCAAGGCAGTCGAAGCACGAACATTTCACAATGGAGTGGAACACTTTTTTTTCTTTTTTTCACGTGACAGCTACCAGGGCCGTAAGTCGAATTTCTACCCGAGTTTACCGCGTAAATTAAAGGGAGTCATGGCAGTCGAAGCCCGAACATTTCACAATGGAGTGGAACACTTTTTTTTTTTTTCACGAGACAGCTACCAGAGCCGTTAGTCGAATTTCTACCCGAGTTTACCGCGTAATTTAAAGGGAGCACTTCGTCATAGAGGCCTTAGTCAAGGCAGTCGAAGACTGATCATTTCACAATGGAGTGGAACACTTTTTTTTTTTTCACGGGACAGCTACCAGGGCCGTAAGTGGAATTTCTACCCGCGTAATTTATAGGGAGCACTCCGTCCTATAGGCCTTAGTCAAGGCAGTCGAAGCCCGTTCATTTCACAATGGAGTGGAACACTTTTTTTTTTCTTTTTTTCACGTGACAGCTACCAGGGCCGTAAGTCGAATTTCTACCTGAATTTACCGCGTAATTTAAAGGGAGCACTCGGTTCTAGAGGCCTTAATCAAGGCAGTCGAAGCACGAACATTTCACAATGGAGTGGAACACTTTTTTTTTTTTTTTTTTCACGGGACACAGAACAATACATGTTTTATATGCATGAGTATACTCTGCATTACATGTCAGTGGGAATGTCCGGGTCAACTACGAAGGACATCCTTACTGACATGTTTTGTTCTGTGTTTGCGTGTGTATGGTATGTATATATGTTTTATATGCATGCGTATACTCTGCATTACGTGACAGTGGGAATCTACGATCTACGATCTACGACCCAGGTCAGCCAATTCAGAATGTTTTTAAAGTGGTTGAGCTACGATCTATGACCCAGGTCAGCCAATTCAGAATGTTTTTTCTAGTGATTGAGCTACGATCTACGACCCAGGTCAGCCGATTCAGAATGTTTTTCAAGTGGTTGAGCTACGATCTACGACCCAGCACAACCAATTCGCAATGTTTTTAAGTGGTTGAGCTACGATCTACGACCCAGCTCAACCAATTCTCAATGTTTTTGGAGTGGTTGAGCTACGATCTACGACCCAGCTCAACCAATTCTGAATGTTTTTCTAGTGGTTGAGCTACGATCTACGACCCAGCACAACCAATTGGCAATGATTTTAAAGTGGTTGAGCTACGATCTACGACCCAGCACAACCAATTCGCATTTTTTTAAGTGGTTGAGCTACGATCTACGACCCAGGTCAGCCAATTCAAAATGTTTTTAAAGTGGTTGAGCTACGATCTACGACCCAGCACAACCAATTCGCATTTTTTTAAGTGGTTGAGCTACGATCTACGACCCAGGTCAACCAATTCTCAATGTTTTTGGAGTGGTTGAGCTACGATCTACGACCCAGCACAACCAATTCGCAACGTTTTTAAAGTGGTTGAGCTACGATCTACGACCCAGGTCAGCCAATTCAAAATGTTTTTAAAGTGGTTGAGCTACGATCAACGACCCAGGTCAGCCAATTCAGAATGTTTTTGTAGTGGTTGAGCTACGATCTACAACCCAACACAACCAATTCGCAATGTTTTTAAGTGGTTGAGCTACGATCTACGACCCAGCTCAACCAATTCTCAATGTTTTTGTAGTGGTTGAGCTACGATCTACGACCCAGCACAACCAATTCGCAATGTTTTTATAGTGGTTGAGCTACGATCTACGACCCAGCACAACCAATTCGCAATGTTTTTGTAGTGGTTGAGCTACGATCTACGACCCAGCACAACCAATTCGCAATGTTTTTAAAATGGTTGAGCTACGATCTACGACCCAGCTCAACCAATTCTGAATGTTTTTGTAGTGGTTGAGCTACGATCTACGACCCAGCACAACCAATTCGCAATGTTTTTAAAATGGTTGAGCTACGATCTACGACCCAGCTCAACCAATTCTGAATGTTTTTGTAGTGGTTGAGCTACGATCTACGAACCAGCACAACCAATTCGCAATGTTTTTAAAATGGTTGAGCTACGATCTACGACCCAGCTCAACCAATTCTGAATGTTTTTGTAGTGGTTGAGCTACGATCTACGACCCAGCACAACCAATTCGCAATGTTTTTAAAGTGGTTGAGCTACGATCTACGACCCAGCTCAACCAATTCTGAATGTTTTTGTAGTGGCTGAGCTACGATCTACGACCCAGCACAACCAATTCGCAATCTTTTTAAAGTGGTTGAGCTACGATCTACGACCCAGCACAACCAATTCGCAATGTTTTTAAAGTGGTTGAGATACGATCTACGACCCAGCTCAACCAATTCTGAACGTTTTTAAAGTGGTTGAGCTACGATCTACGACCCAGCTCAACCAATTCTGAATGTTGTTGTAGTGGTTGAGCTACGATCTACGACCCAGCTCAACCAATTCGCAATGTTTTTAAGTGGTTGAGCTACGATCTACGACCAAGCTCAACCAATTCTCAATGTTTTTGTAGTGGTTGAGCTACGATCTACGACCCAGCACAACCAGTTCACAATGTTTTTAAAGTGGTTGAGCTACAATCTACGACCCAGCACAACCAATTCGCAATGTTTTTAAAGTGGTTGAGCTACGATCTACGACCCAGCTCAACCAATTCGCAATGTTTTTAAAGTGGTTGAGCTACGATCTACGACCCAGCTCAACCAATTCTGAATGTTTTTGTAGTGGTTGAGCTACGATCTACAACCCAGCACAACCAATTCGCAATGTTTTTAAGTGGTTGAGCTACGATCTACGACCCAGCTCAACCAATTCTCAATGTTTTTGTAGTGGTTAAGCTACGATCTACGACCCAGCACAACCAATTCACAATGTTTTTAAAGTGGTTGAGCTACGATCTACGACCCAGCACAACCAATTCGCAATGTTTTTAAAGTGGTTGAGCTACGATCTACGACCCAGCTCAACCAATTCTGAATGTTTTTGTAGTGGTTGAGCTACGATCTACGACCCAGCACAACCAATTCTCAATGTTTTTGTAGTGGTTGAGCTACGATCTACGACCCAGCACAACCAATTCACAATGTTTTTAAAGTGGTTGAGCTACGATCTACGACCCAGCACAACCAATTCGCAATGTTTTTAAAGTGGTTGAGCTACGATCTACGACCCAGCTCAACCAATGCTGAATGTTTTTGTAGTGGTTGAGCTACGATCTACGACCCAGCACAACCAATTCGCAATGTTTTTAAAATGGTTGAGCTACGATCTACGACCCAGCTCAACCAATTATGAATGTTTTTGTAGTGGTTGAGCTACGATCTACGACCCAGCACAACCAATTCGCAATGTTTTTAAAGTGGTTGAGCTACGATCTACGACCCAGCTCAACGAATTACATTTTTGGTTGAGCTACGATCTACGACCCAGCACAACCAATTCGCAATGTTTTTAAAGTGGTTGAGCTACGATCTACGACCCAGCTCAACCAATTCTGAATGTTTTTGTAGTGGTTGAGCTACGATCTACGACCCAGCACAACCAATTCGCAATGTTTTTAAAGTGGTTGAGCTACGATCTACGACCCAGCTCAACGAATTACATTTTTGGTTGAGCTACAATCTACGACCCAGCACAACCAATTCGCAATGTTTTTAAAGTGTTGAGCTACGATCTACGACCCAGCTCAACCAATTCTGAATGTTTTTGTAGTGGTTGAGCTACGATCTACGACCCAGCACAACCAATTCGCAATGTTTTTAAAGTGGTTGAGCTACGATCTACGACCCAGCTCAACCAATTCTGAATGTTTTTGTAGTGGTTGAGCTACGATCTACGACCCAGCACAACCAATTCGCAATGTTTTTAAAGTGGTTGAGCTACGATCTACGACCCAGCTCAACCAATTCTGAATGTTTTTGTAGTGGTTGAGCTACGATCTACGACCCAGCACAACCAATTCGCAATGTTTTTAAGTGGTTGAGCTACGATCTACGACCCAGCTCAACCAATTCTCAATGTTTTTGTAGTGGTTGAGCTACGATCTACGACCCAGCACAACCAATTCGCAATGTTTTTATAGTGGTTGAGCTACGATCTACGACCCAGCACAACCAATTCGCAATGTTTTTAAAGTGGTTGAGCTACGATCTACGACCCAGCTCAACCAATGCTGAATGTTTTTGTAGTGGTTGAGCTACGATCTACGACCCAGCACAACCAATTCGCAATGTTTTTAAAATGGTTGAGCTACGATCTACGACCCAGCTCAACCAATTATGAATGTTTTTGTAGTGGTTGAGCTACGATCAACGACCCAGCACAACCAATTCGCAATGTTTTTAAAGTGGTTGAGCTACGATCTACGACCCAGCTCAACGAATTACATTTTTGGTTGAGCTACGATCTACGACCCAGCACAACCAATTTGCAATGTTTTTAAAGTGGTTGAGCTACGATCTACAACCCAGCTCAACCAATTCTGAATGTGTTTGTAGTGGTTGAGCTACGATCTACGACCCAGCACAACCAATTCGCAATGTTTTTAAAGTGGTTGAGCTACGATCTACGACCCAGCTCAACCAATTCTGAATGTTTTTGTAGTGGTTGAGCTACGATCTACGACCCAGCACAACCAATTCGCAATGTTTTTAAAGTGGTTGAGCTACGATCTACGACCCAGCTCAACGAATTACATTTTTGGTTGAGCTACGATCTACGACCCAGCACAACCAATTCGCAATGTTTTTAAAGTGGTTGAGCTACGATCTACGACCCAGCTCAACCAATTCTGAATGTTTTTGTAGTGGTTGAGCTACGATCTACGACCCAGCTCAACCAATTCGCAATGTTTTTAAGTGGTTGAGCTACGATCTACGACCCAGCTCAACCAATTCTCAATGTTTTTGTAGTGGTTGAGCTACGATCTACGACCCAGCACAACCAATTCACAATGTTTTTAAAGTGGTTGAGCTACGATCTACGACCCAGCACAACCAATTCGCAATGTTTTTAAAGTGGTTGAGCTACGATCTACGACCCAGGTCAACCAATTCTGAATGTTTTTGTAGTGTTTGAGCTACGATCTACGACCCAGCATAACCAATTCGCAATGTTTTTAAAATGGTTGAGCTACGATCTACGACCCAGCTCAACCAATTCTGAATGTTTTTGTAGTGGTTGAGCTACGATCTACGACCCAGCACAACCAATTCGCAATGTTTTTAAAATGGTTGAGCTACGATCTACGACCCAGCTCAACCATTTCTGAATGTTTTTGTAGTGGTTGAGCTACGATCTACGACCCAGCACAACCAATTCGCAATGTTTTTAAAGTGGTTGAGCTACGATCTACGACCCAGCTCAACCAATTCTGAATGTTTTTGTAGTGGTTGCGCTACGATCTACGACCCAGCACAACCAATTCGCAATGTTTTTAAAATGGTTGAGCTACGATCTACGACCCAGCTCAACCAATTCTGAATGTTTTTGTAGTGGTTGAGCTACGATCTACGACCCAGCACAACCAATTCGCAATGTTTTTAAAATGGTTGAGCTACGATCTACGACCCAGCTCAACCAATTCTGAATGTTTTTGTAGTGGTTGAGCTACGATCTACGACCCAGCACAACCAATTCGCAATGTTTTTAAAGTGGTTGAGCTACGATCTACGACCCAGC
>JASEVX010000277.1:0-127500 GCA_031761405.1 Serripes groenlandicus
TGCGCAACTTTAAACTTACAACATAAATAGTGACAGATTTGAGCAATTTTCGTCTCTCTGTCTCTCTCTCTCTTTCTCTCTTCTCTCTCTCTCTCTCTCTCACTCTCTCTCTCTCTCTCTCTCTCTCTCTCTCTCTCTCTCTCTCTCTCTCTCTCTCTCTCTCTCTCTCTCTCTCTCTCTCTCTCTCTCTCTCTCTATGCGTGTTTTTCTCTCTCTTCAATCTCTATGTTTGTCACTCTCCCTCTGTCCTCTCTGTCTGTCTGTCTCTGTCTCTGTCTGTCTGTATGTATGTCTGTCTCTCTCTCTCTCTGCGTAACACAATGAGGTTAGAGATATACACGTGGGCGAGCGGTATAGCCCATATACGGGGTATGGGATGATCACATGTATACGGCGCCCCAGCCCTATAGTATTTATTGTATGTTTATTTGAGAAGAGAGGGAGATAGCCAGGCCAGAGAATCTGAGAGAGAGAGAGAGAGAGTCATGAGACTCTAGTTTAATCTTAGATCTATTTAAATAAATGAATGTACCACTATACGATTTCGTTTATTTACCTGTGTTTTCCTCGTGGACAATTTGATGTAGCTGGCCAGAGTGCTACATCTGTCGCTTTCTCTCTCTCGGTCTGTCTGTCTATCTTTCTCTCTCTCGGTCTGTCTGTCTATCTTTCTCTCTCTCTCTCCTCTCTGTCTCTCCCTCTCTGTTTCTCTCTCTCTCTTGTTTGTCACTTTCTTTCTTTCTCTCCTCTCTGTCTCTCTCTCGGTCTGTCTCTGTCTCTCTCTGTCTGTCTCTCTCTCACTGTATGTATGTCTGTCATATATGTCTTTCTCTCTCTCTCTCTCTCTCTCTCTCTCTCTCTCTCTCTCTGTCTCTCTCTCTCTCTCTCTCTACTATATATATATATAGTGTGTGTGTGTGTTTCTCTCTCTCTCTCTCTCTACGTTTGTCACACTCTCTCTCCTCTGTCTCTGTATCTGTATCTTCTCTCTATCTCTGTCCCCACACTTACGATTAAGTTTAAGACCAACGTTAAGCTCTCGACGTATATTCATCTTAACGAAATCTCTCCAAAAAGTTATTTGAAGTTGAAGATATAGATTATATAGGGCAAAAATGTTGTGGGACCATTTGCCATATTTATCTCAGTTGTTCCCAGACGTTATGAGGACATGCATTATCTCACATTTTTAATCTCTATTTGTCCTCAGACAGTATGGGGACATTTCCTATCTCACTTGATTTGAACGAATGTGTGAACAAAAAGTCGTCGAAGCATAGTGCTTCGTTACCTCCATATTAACGAAATCTCTCCAAAACGTTATTTGCAGTTGCAAAGATATAGATTATGGAAGGCAAAAATGTTGTGGAGACATTTGCCATATTTATCTCAGTTGTCCTCAGACGTTATGGGGACATGTATTATCTCAACTTTGTAATCTCTATTTGTCCTAACACAGTATGGGGACTTGATTTGAACGAATGTGTGAACACAAAGCTCTCAACATATATTCTTCATTACTTTCATCTTAACGAAATCCAAAAGTTATTTGCAGTAGCAAAGAAATTGATAATATAGCGCAAAGACAGTTACGGGGATATTTGCAGTATTTTCATCTCATTTGTCCCCAGACTTAATGGGGACATCTGTTATCTCAAATTGTTAATCCTTATGTTGTCCTCAAGCAGTATGAGCACATTCGAAGTAAAGTCGAAGTATAGTGCTTCATTACCTTCATCTTACGAACTCTCTCCAAAACGTTATTTGCAGTAGCAAAGATATTGATTATATAGGGCAAAGATGCTGTGGGCACATTTGCCATATTTATCTCGTGTGTCCCCAGACTTAATGGGGACATCAATTATCTCAAAGTTTAACTTCTGTTTGTCCTCAGACAGTATAGGACATGTTTTATCTCAAATTTATAATCTCTTTTTGTCCTCAGACAGTATGGGGACATGTTTTATCTCACTTGTTTGAACGAATGTGTTTAACAAAGCCCTCGAAGTATATTTCTTCAACATGTAAAGATCGTTGTACATAATGTAATAACAAACAGACATAATAATGGAGTTTCATGACTTCTAAAGACAGTGCCGGCGTTCCATACAGATGGCTGTTCAAATCAAGGGAGATATGACATGAACCCATACTGTCTGAAGACAAATAGAGGATAAATATGGCAAATGTCTCAACTATTGAAGAACTCACCTGGTTATGTGTTGTGGTTTTGTACTTATATCCTGACAGTTTTTATTATATTATGTCGGTACATCTTTACATTATGTAGATACATATTTATATTATGTCGGTACATCTTTACATTATGTAGATACATCTTTATATTATGTAGATACATCCTTATATTATGTAGATACATCTTTATATTATGTAGATACATCTTTATATCATGTGCTTGCTTTATTATATTATGTCCATACTTTATTATATTATGTGGATACATCTTTACATTATGTAGATACATCTTTATATTATGTGGATACATCTTTATATTATGTAAATACATCTTTATATTATGTATATAATCTTTACATTATGTAGATACATCTTTATATTATGTAGGTACACCATTACATTATGTAGATACATCTTTATATTATGTAAGTACATCTTTATATTATGTAGATACTTTATTGTGTGCTGTGTTTACTTTATTACATTATGTCCATACTTTATTACATTATGTCCATACGTTATTACATTATGTGCATACTTTAGTATAGTGTGTGCACAAATTATTATATAATGTCAATACCTAATTATATTGTGTAGTTGATTATTTTTAATTTAGCCTATCGTGACGTTATTGTATCTAGTGCAAACTTTGTCATGTTATGGTAACTTTATTTAATCTTGTGCAATTTTGTTATGCAGTGGATACTTTGAGCGGGATAATATTCTGCTTCCACACCGAACAATGAAAGCGTGCAGGTGATGGTGATTCATAGGTTATGGGTAAACTGTTTACGAATGTTATCTATGAATGAAAATACCAATATAATTATGGTGTAGGGTTTCTTTCATATAAATTCGAAACTTATTTATTTGTTTGACTTAATAATACATACGATTTGGAACTTGTGGACTATGTGCGACTTATTTTTCGATCCAACATGACAAATGTTTGAACAAGAACTGAATTTGATGGAAATTAATGTTCTTATGAATTTCAATGAATATTTCAACATACATTGAACCTATGAAGTGTTCAGAGGCTTTTGAAACTTGATCTTGTTATCTAGTTTTTGACTCCACATCTATGTAATCGCGTTTATAGATTGACCTAGATTTGATGAAGATAAATATTCATAAAGATACGGATTTGATATAAAATATGTTCTCTACAGTTTCCATGAGAAATTTGAGACGAACACAGTTTATTTAAGGTAGATAACTAGTAATTTAAATGATGTCCAGTACATACACAATATAAGTCTAAGGGGACATAACTATTTGTGTTTTAAAGCAATCTTTGTTTCACTTGCTGTCTAGCCTTTCAATATGTAGGTTAACATTTCCATACAGTTTTAATCAAATCCATCCACCAATGCCTTAAATATGGCACCGAACGGCAGACGAACGGAGGGACGGACGGACGGAAGGTAAACGACAAACATATCCCATTCATATTTGCCCATGATTAACAAAGTAGTAGACAATGTCCATGCAATATTATATTGTTTAGTTAGCTGTTTTTCTTTTTATTCTGTCGTGACGTTATTACATCTTGTGCTATCTGTAGTAACTTTATATGATGTGCAAACTTTGTTATATGTTGTGGATAGTTTAAGCAGGGTGATATTCTGCCTTGACACCGGAAATTAAAGCGCGAATGTACGGAATGTGACGGTAATGTGACCCGTAACGTTGAGGCTAGATACAATTCGATAAACCGGCTAGAAACAATTCGATAAGCCCGTGTCCACTTTCTGCCGTAAATTTACACTTGGAAATCATTCTCATAAAGACGCTTGCATTTTACCGGTGCGTGTTGAAGAATATCTCCTTTGCAAAATAATCCCGGGCATAGCTCATGTGAGAAAGTTTTTTTGCAGAGAAATTGTGCCGAGTACTGGTAAAAAACGCAGAAAACATGGTTATGGTATATAAGTTAAAATAGATGAAAATGGCGTTAAATCCCATTCAATCAATCAACCAAATGCCTGACTTGTCATTCTGTATGATACTGGATACTCAACAAGAGGGCCATGATGGCCCTGGAATCGCTCACCTGATTTTTTTTTTTTACTTTAGCTATATAAGGCCCGCCCCCTGGCGGCCATAGTTTCTGACCAATCAACTTGGCTTGAAGGAATCTGATAGAGGGTCACCCTAGAAACATTTCTACAAAATTATTTGAAAATCGGCCTGACACTTTTGGAAGAGAAGATTTTTTAAGTTTTCACTATAGCCATATAATGTAAAATAGCCCTGCCCACTGGCAGCCATGTTTTTTTACCAATCAACATGGCTTGAAGGAATCTGAAAGTGGGTCACTTAAGGAACATTTCTACAAAATTATTTGAAAATCGGACTGACACTTTCGGAGAAGAAGAATTTTTAAGTTTTCACTATAGCCATATAAGGCAAAATAGCCCCGCCCCCCCTGGCGGCCATGCTTTTTGACCAATCAAATTGGTTTGAATGAATCTGATAGAGGGTCATCCAAGGAACATTTCTACAAAATTATTTGAAAATCGGCACAACACTTTCGGAGGAGAAGATTTTTTAAATTTTCACTATAGCCATATAAGGCAAAATAGCCCCAGGCGGCCATATTTTTCGACCAATCAACATGGCTTGAAGGAATATGAAAGAGGGTCATCCAAGGAGCATTTCTACAAAATTATTTAAATATCTGCCAACTAGTTTGGGAGAAGAAGAATTTTGAAGTTCTTTTCATTTCGTTGCCATGGAAACCAGAATTCTGCATGGATCCCAAAAATTTGAAGGAAATCTGGTGAGGTCATTGAGAGGATGCTTTCTGTGAAGTTTCATCCCAATTGACCCACTGGTTACTGAGGAGAAGAAGTTGACGCACGACGGCCGACGCACGACGGACGCCGGACAAAAGGCGATCACAATAACTCACCTTGAGCAAAGCTCAGGTGAGCTAAAAACTCACCTTATGTTAATCAATTTCGTTTGCACCTTCACCATCAATATACATGTGTGTATAAGAGAATGCTTTAATATTGTGTCACTTTACTTCTTTTCTTATGCAGCAGAATTCAACACAGAATGTATTCCTTTGAACATTTTGAAAGATGACATCAAAAAGTATTTCTGTGCAGTTCATTTAAATTGGTCAAGTTGTTTTAAAGCAGCTGTTGTTAAAATAAATGGTTACTGATGGATATTGCATGATGGATGGGGATTATCACCAAAGCTCACATTTGCTAAAACCAAATATAAATTTCAGTTAATTGATTAAATTGTATGTATTTAGCTACAGTGTCATTTTGTCCCCACTGATATTTGAACTCAGAACTCCTGGCTAGACCAGGTGTTTTACCAGTTAAAACTATAAGGTCTCAAAATGTAGCTAAACACATTTAATTTACACTCAAGATTGTCTTCAAAGAAAGTCACAAATAGAAAATGCCTTTAAAAAATTTCTATACCAAACAAGAAGCCCAAGAGGGCCAGTATCGCTCCACGGCCATAAGGCAAAAATAAAATCTCGAAACAGCCCTGCCCCCTGGTGGCTATTTTTTTTACCAACCACCATGGCTTAAAGTAATCTTGTAGAGTGTCACCCAAGGAACATTTCTACAAAATTATTTGAATATCAGTCAAACTCTTTCGGAGGAGAAGATTTTTTAAGTTTTCACTATGGTCATATAAGGCAAAATAGCCCCGCCCTCTAGCGGCCATGTTTTTCGACCAATCAACATGGCTTGAAGGAATCTGATAGAGGGTCACCCAATGAACATTTCTACAAAATTATTTGAAAATCGGCTTAACACTTTCGGAGAAGATTTTTTAAGTTTTCACTATAGCTATATAAGTCAAAATAGCGCCGCCCCCTGGCGGCCATGTTTTTCAACCAATCAACATTTCTTAAAGGAATCTAATTAAGGTTCACCCAAGGAACATTTCTACAAAATTATTTGAAAATCGGCCTGACACTTTTGGAGGAGAAGATTTTTTAAGTTTTCTCTTTAGCCATATAGGCAAAATAGCCCCGCCCTGTGACGGCCATGTTTTTTTACCAATCAACATTGATTGAAGGAATCCGATAGAGGGTCACCCATGGAACATTTCTACAAAATTATTTGAAAATATGCTGAACACTTTTGGAGAAGAATTTTTTTTAAGTTTTCACTATAGCTATATAAGGCAAAATAGCCCCGCCCACTGGCGGCCATGTTTTTCGCCCAATCAACATTTCTTGAAGGAATCTAATAAAGGGTCACCCAAGGAACATTTCTACAAAATTATTTGAAAATCGGCCTGACACTTTCGGAGTAGAAGATTTTTTAAGTTTTCACTATTTTTTTCTTTTGGTTGCCATGGAAACCAGAATTATGGATGGATAAAAAAAAATTGAAGGGATTTAAGAGAGGACATTGAGAGGATGCTTCCTATGAAGTTTCAACCAAATTGGCCAAGTGGTTAGGGAGAAGAAGTGGTTTAAAGGAAAAAGTTAACGGACACACAGACGACGGACAATTCGCCATGACATTTAAGCTCGGCCAGTGGAGCTAAAAAGGGGAATTCTTAATAAATCAGAGCCTGTGATAGTTTTATTGTAGTTTAAAATGCCTAACAAATGATATTTCCCTAAATATTGAATTGTTCTAATTACTGTTTAGATTTATGCAAGTTAATGCAACCATTTCCGTTATCTCATCTTTTTCCTATGTTAAACATGAGCATAAGGAGTTTTTCAAATGCAATTACAAGGGAAAAAAGAAATGTTTTTCCAGGATTAAAATTATTTAATTATTATTTGAAGAGGATCACCAAAGAAAGAATTGGGCCAAATTATTTTCAAATCAGGCCACTATTTTCATAAATTGTGCATTTCCATTGTAAAGAGGATAACCATTAATGAACATTCTAATGAAGGTTGATTGCAATGGACCAAGAGGTTTAGGAGGAAACATTGTTTAATATTTTCCCACTTGTAGATGACTTTTGAAATCACTGTGGCAAAGGGAGATAACACTCACAGTGAGTATTTTATCCTTTTGCAAACAATTTATGAACTCCATAGTTTAGTTTTTATCCATGGAAATTTTCCATATTTTGGCCTGTCTGTTTTCAATGATGTTTGTGGGAAAGGTTTAGAAATTACAGATTAGGAATGTCACTCATTACATCGCATGATGCAAAACGATAAGCCGCTGGACATGGGGGTGATCAAAATAGCGGACCTTGAGCATTTTGTACTCAGGTGAACAAACAAGAGGGCCATGATGGCCCTGGATCGCTCACCTGATTTTTTTTTCAATTTAACTACATAAGCCCCGCCCCCTGGCGGCCATAGTTTCCGACCAATCAACTTTGCTTGAAGGAATCTGATAGAGGGTCACCCTATGAACATTTCTACAAAATTATTTGAAAATCAGCCTGAGACTTTTGGAGGAGAAGATTTTTTAAGTTTTCACTAAAGCCATATATGGCAAAATAGCCCTGTCCACTGGCAACATGGCTTGAAGGAATCTGAAAGTTGGTCACTTAAGGAACATTTCTACAAAATTATTTAAAAATCGGCCTGACACTTTCGGAGAAGATTTTTTTTTTAAGTTTTCACTATAGCCATATAAGGAAAACTAGCCCCGCCCCCCCTGGTGGCCATGTTTTTCGACCAATCAACACGGCTTGAAGGAATCTGATAGAGGGTCATCCAAGGAACATTTCTACAAAAATTATTTGAAAATCGGCCTGACACTTTCGGAGAAGATTTTTTAAGTTTTCACTATAGCCATATAAGGCAAAATAGCCCCGCCCCCCTGGCGGCCATGTTTTTTGACCAATCAACATGGCTTGAAGGAATCTGATAGAGGGTCATCCAAGGAACATTTCTACAAAACTATTTGAAAATCGGCCTGACACTTTCGGAGGAGAAGAATTTTTAAGTTTTCACTATAGCCATATAAGGCAAAATAGCCCTGCCCCACTGGGGGCCATGTTTTTTGACAAATCAACATGGCTTGTAGGAATCTGATAGAGCGTCATCTAAGGAACATTTCTACAAAATTATTTGAAAATCAGTCAAACTCTTTCGGAGGAGAAGATTTTTTAAGTTTTCACTATGGTCATATAAGGCAAAATAGCCCCGCCCTCTAGCGGCCATGTTTTTCGACCAATCAACATGGCTTGAAGGAATCTGATAGAGGGTCACCCAATGAACATTTCTACAAAATTATTTGAAAATCGGCTTAACACTTTCGGAGAAGATTTTTTAAGTTTTCACTATAGCTATATAAGTCAAAATAGCGCCGCCCCCTGGCGGCCATGTTTTTCAACCAATCAACATTTCTTAAAGGAATCTAATTAAGGTTCACCCAAGGAACATTTCTACAAAATTATTTGAAAATCGGCCTGACACTTTTGGAGGAGAAGATTTTTTAAGTTTTCTCTTTAGCCATATAGGCAAAATAGCCCCGCCCTGTGACGGCCATGTTTTTTTACCAATCAACATTGATTGAAGGAATCCGATAGAGGGTCACCCATGGAACATTTCTACAAAATTATTTGAAAATATGCTGAACACTTTTGGAGAAGAATTTTTTTTAAGTTTTCACTATAGCTATATAAGGCAAAATAGCCCCGCCCACTGGCGGCCATGTTTTTCGCCCAATCAACATTTCTTGAAGGAATCTAATAAAGGGTCACCCAAGGAACATTTCTACAAAATTATTTGAAAATCGGCCTGACACTTTCGGAGTAGAAGATTTTTTAAGTTTTCACTATTTTTTTCTTTTGGTTGCCATGGAAACCAGAATTATGGATGGATAAAAAAAAATTGAAGGGATTTAAGAGAGGACATTGAGAGGATGCTTCCTATGAAGTTTCAACCAAATTGGCCAAGTGGTTAGGGAGAAGAAGTGGTTTAAAGGAAAAAGTTAACGGACACACAGACGACGGACAATTCGCCATGACATTTAAGCTCGGCCAGTGGAGCTAAAAAGGGGAATTCTTAATAAATCAGAGCCTGTGATAGTTTTATTGTAGTTTAAAATGCCTAACAAATGATATTTCCCTAAATATTGAATTGTTCTAATTACTGTTTAGATTTATGCAAGTTAATGCAACCATTTCCGTTATCTCATCTTTTTCCTATGTTAAACATGAGCATAAGGAGTTTTTCAAATGCAATTACAAGGGAAAAAAGAAATGTTTTTCCAGGATTAAAATTATTTAATTATTATTTGAAGAGGATCACCAAAGAAAGAATTGGGCCAAATTATTTTCAAATCAGGCCACTATTTTCATAAATTGTGCATTTCCATTGTAAAGAGGATAACCATTAATGAACATTCTAATGAAGGTTGATTGCAATGGACCAAGAGGTTTAGGAGGAAACATTGTTTAATATTTTCCCACTTGTAGATGACTTTTGAAATCACTGTGGCAAAGGGAGATAACACTCACAGTGAGTATTTTATCCTTTTGCAAACAATTTATGAACTCCATAGTTTAGTTTTTATCCATGGAAATTTTCCATATTTTGGCCTGTCTGTTTTCAATGATGTTTGTGGGAAAGGTTTAGAAATTACAGATTAGGAATGTCACTCATTACATCGCATGATGCAAAACGATAAGCCGCTGGACATGGGGGTGATCAAAATAGCGGACCTTGAGCATTTTGTACTCAGGTGAACAAACAAGAGGGCCATGATGGCCCTGGATCGCTCACCTGATTTTTTTTTCAATTTAACTACATAAGCCCCGCCCCCTGGCGGCCATAGTTTCCGACCAATCAACTTTGCTTGAAGGAATCTGATAGAGGGTCACCCTATGAACATTTCTACAAAATTATTTGAAAATCAGCCTGAGACTTTTGGAGGAGAAGATTTTTTAAGTTTTCACTAAAGCCATATATGGCAAAATAGCCCTGTCCACTGGCAACATGGCTTGAAGGAATCTGAAAGTTGGTCACTTAAGGAACATTTCTACAAAATTATTTAAAAATCGGCCTGACACTTTCGGAGAAGAATTTTTTTTTAAGTTTTCACTATAGCCATATAAGGAAAACTAGCCCCGCCCCCCCTGGTGGCCATGTTTTTCGACCAATCAACACGGCTTGAAGGAATCTGATAGAGGGTCATCCAAGGAACATTTCTACAAAAATTATTTGAAAATCGGCCTGACACTTTCGGAGAAGATTTTTTAAGTTTTCACTATAGCCATATAAGGCAAAATAGCCCCGCCCCCCTGGCGGCCATGTTTTTTGACCAATCAACATGGCTTGAAGGAATCTGATAGAGGGTCATCCAAGGAACATTTCTACAAAATTATTTGAAAATCTGCCAACCAGTTTGGGAGAAGAAGAATTTTGAAGTTTTTTTTCATTTCGTTGCCATGGAAACCATAATTCTGCATCAATCCCAAAAATTTGATGGAAATCTGGTGAGGTCATTGAGAGGATGCTTTCTGTTTAGTTTCATTGACCCACTGGTTACTGAGGAGGAGAAGTTGACACACGACGCATGCCGGACAAAAGGCGATCACAATGACTCCCCTTGAGCAAAGCTCAGGTGAGCTAAAAACAAATAAAACGCCCCATTAAAAGAAAGGTCAGAATAAGCTTAACACCTATAATTTGAAACAAACAACTAAAGTTTAAACATATTGAGCAATTATTTCAACTTATATCAATAATTTTACTTTCTAGAGATTATCCATATATTTTGCTTAGACAAACAAGTGAGAACATAAAGTTCTTTGCATTTAACTCTTTCTGTGCCAAAGACAATTTTAAGGTATTTCAAAACGATGCAGTTTCAGTTTAGACAGCTCATAATGAGCTGTCTCATTTGATTCTGCATTGTTCCTCTTAGTATTTAAAAAAATATCCTGTCAGTGTGCAGAAAGTGTTGATCCAGAATTAGAAATTAGACTGCTCTGTTTATAATAATGAATTTGATTAAAGATTCAATTACGCCAAATACATCCCCTGACATGCTGATCTGCACCCAAATGGTCCCTAAAAAAACCTTTACTTGCCCTTGTTTGCGTAGGAAGGAGTGTATACCATCCCCAGAATGCATTGAATATGTGACCTTGAGTTTAAGATCATTGTAAATGTGTATATTATGCACTGAAAATTACTGATTTGATCACTTTTAGTATATTAATTGACATTGTTTGAATGTGAAAGTAGAGAATGCTAAACACAGGTTTTGTCCAGACTGGATGTGGTCCAAAATGACGGTAAGTAACCATTTTCACCCAGTGAATTCTTTCTTGCATAATGCATGACCCCCAATTTTTCTTGTTAACAAGATTTCCCTTCAATGTGGCCAAGTGACCTAGTTTCTGACCCAATATGACCCATATTCGAACTGGACTTACAAACATTCTTACGATAATGCCATTGATACCTGATTGCGGGCACCTGTACAGCGCAATCGGGTTGCCCAGTTGAGGAAGAGGTTGGCGTTTTAAATGAGTAATTTGACATTTTACTACAATGTTTTCAACATTACAAAATAATTTCATATTTAACTATTCATTTGTAGAGTGTTTCCATATTTTGATTAATCAATTGAAATATTAACTAATAATTGCAATTGCTTCAACAGCACTGTGAATCTCTCGTTTTGATTAGTTCAAAACCGATCACGTGACTAAAAGATATTGCGTTTATTTTCCAATAACTGCAATTGATCACAAGACCAGTTCACGGAACTACTTTTGGAAAATACCTTTAATTTCGTCAGTAAACCGTATAATAATGCCACAAATAATTATGCCGAGGTCATATTCAGCTTAGTTTATTAAAAGTAATAATAAATAACACTCATGATATATTATATCTATCACATAAAGTGACTTATGATAAAAATGTACTTAACGTTTACAATATTTCAAGATGAAATTTACGGGTTTTGGCGCCAAAGTGACTAACGTATGACGTCATTTTCCTAGTATTAGCTAATTTTCAAAGTATTAGGTCATGTTCATCCGCATAAAGAACATAAACAAGAGGGCCATGATGGCCCTGGATCGCTCACCTGATTTTTCACTTTAGCTATATAAGCCCCGTCCCCTGGTGGTCATAGTTTCCCACCAATCAACTTAGCTTGAAGGAATCTGACAGAGGGTTACCCTAGGAACATTTCTACAATTTTTTTTGAAAATCGGCCCAACACTTTCGGAGAAGAAGATTTTTTAAGTTTTCATTATAGCCATATAAGGAGAAATAGCCCCGCCCCCGTGGTGGCCAAGTTTTTCGACCAATCAACATGGCTTGAAGGAATCTGATAGAAGGTCATCCAAGGAACATTTTTACAAAATTATTTGAAAATCGGCCTGACACTTTCGGAGAAGAAGATTTTTTAAGTTTTCACTATAGCCATATAAGGAGAAATAGCCCCGCCCCCGTGGTGGCCATGTTTTTCGACCAATCAACATGGCTTGAAGGAATCTGATAGAAGGTCATCCAAGGAACATTTTTACAAAATTATCTGAAAATCGGCCTGACACTTTCGGAGAAGAACATTTTTTAAGTTTTCACTATAGCCATATAATGCAAAATGGCCCCGCCCCCCTGGTGGTCACATTTTCCACCAATCAACATGGCTTGAAGGAATATGATAGAGGGTCATCCAGGGAACATTTCTAAAAAACAAGAGGGCCATGATGGCCCTGGAATCGCTCACCTGTTTTTTGTTTTTTCACTTTAGCTATATAAGCCCCGCCCCCTGGCGGCCATAGTTTCTGACCAATTAACTTGGCTTTAAGGAATCCGATAGAAGGTCACCCTAGAAACATTTCTACAAACTTATTTGAAAATCGGCCTGACACTTTTGGAGGAGAAGATTTTTTAAGTTTTCACTATAGCCATATAATGCAAAATAGCCCTGCCCAGTGGCGGCCATGTTTTTTGACCAATCAACATGGCTTGAAGGAATCTGAAAGAGGGTCATCCAAGGAACATTTCTACAAAATTATTTGAAAATCTGCCAACCAGTTTGGGAGAAGAAGATTTTTTAAGTTTTCACTATAGCCATATAGGCAAAATAGCCCCGCCCCACTGGCGGCCATGTTTTTCGACCAATCAACATGGCTTGAAGGAATCTGATAGAGGGTCATCCAAGGAACATTTCTACAAAACTATTTGAAAATCGGCCTGACACTTTCGGAGGAGAAGAATTTTTAAGTTTTCACTATAGCCATATAAGGCAAAATAGCCCTGCCCCACTGGGGGCCATGTTTTTTGACAAATCAACATGGCTTGAAGGAATCTGATAGAGCGTCATCTAAGGAACATTTCTACAAAATTATTTGAAAATCAGCCAAACACTTTCGGAGGAGAAGATTTTTTAAGTTTTTACTATAGCCATATAAGGCAAAATAGCCCCGCCCCCCCTGGTGGCCATGCTTTTTGACAAATCAACATGGCTTGAAGGAATCTGATAGAGGGTCATCTAAGGAACATTTCTACAAAATTATTTGAAAATAGGCCTTACACTTTCGGAGGAGAAGATTTTTTAAGTTTTCACTATAGCCATATAAGGCAAAATAGCCCCCACCCCCAATGGCGGCCATGTTTTTCTACCAATCAACATGGCTTGAAGGAATCTGATAGAAGGTCATCCAAAGAACATTTTCACAAAATTATTTGAAAATAGGCCAGACATTTTCGGAGGAGAAGATTTTTTAAGTTTTCACTATAGCCATATAAGGTAAAATAGCCCCGCCCCGCCTGGCGGCCATGTTTTTTGACCAATCAACATGGCTTGAAGGAATCTGATAGAGGGTCATCCAAGGAACAATTTTGAAGTTTTTTTCATTTCGTTGCCATGGAAACCAGAATTCTGCATGGATCAAAAAAAATTGAAGGAAATCCGGTGTGGTCATTGAGAGGATGCTTTCTGTGAAGTTTCATCCCAATTGACCCACTGGTTACTGAGGAGAGGAAGTTGAGGCACGACGCACGACGCACGACAGACGACGGACGACGCACGACGGACGCCGCACAAAAGGCGATCACAATAACTCACCTTGAGCAAAGCTCAGGTGAGCTTAAAAATTGAAAAGCGGCCTGACACTTTCGGAGAAGAAGATTTTTTAAGTTTTCACTATAGCCATATATGGCAAAATAGCCCTGCCCACTGGCGGCCATGTTTTTCGACCAATCAACAGGACTTGAAGGAATCTGATAGTGGGTCACTTAAGGAACATTTCTACAAAATTATTTGAAAATCGGCCTGATACTTTCGGAGGAGAAGATTTTTTAAGTTTTCACTATAGCCATATAAGGCAAAATAGCTCCGCCCCCTGGCGGCCATGTTTTTCGACCAATCAACATGGCTTGAAGGAATCTGATAGAGGGTCATCCAAGGAACATTTCTACAAAATAATTTGAAAATCTGCCAACCAGTTAGGGAGAAGAAGAATTTTGAAGTTTTTTTCATTTTGTTGCCATGGAAACCAGAATTCTGCATGGATCCCAAAAATTTGAAGGAAATCCGGTGAGGTCATTGAGAGGATGCTTTCGTTGAAGATTCATCACAATTGACCAACTGGTTACTGAGGACAAGTTGACGCAAGACGGACGCCGGCCAAAAGGCGATCACAATAACTCACCTTGAGCAAAGCTCAGGTGAGCTAAAAACAAGAGGCCCAAGAGGGCCAGTATCGCTCCACGGCCATAAGGCAAAAATAAAATCTCCAAACAGCCCTGCCCCCTGGTGGCTATTTTTTTTACCAACCACCATGGCTTAAAGGAATCTTGTAGAGTGTCACCCAAGGAATGTTTCTGCAAAATTATTTGAAAATCGGCCTGACACTTTCGGAGGAGAGGATATTTTAAGTTTTCACTATAGCCATATTAGGCAAAATAGCCACACCCCCTGGCAGTCATATTTTTCAACCAATCAACATGGCTTGAAGGAATCTGATAGATGGTAAGCCTAGGAACATTTCTACAAAATTATTTGAATATCAGCCAAACACTTTCGGAGGAGTAGATTTTTTAAGTTTTTACTATGGTCATATAAGGCAAAAGAGCCCCGCCCTCTGGCGGCCATGTTTTTCGACCAATCAACATGGCTTGAAGGAATCTGATAGAGGGTCACCCAATGAACATTTCTACAAAATTATTTGAAAATCGGCTGAACACTTTCGGAGAAGAAGATTTTTTAAGTTTTCACTATAGCTATATAACGCAAAATAGCCCCGCCCCCTGGCGGCCATGTTTTTCAACCAATCACCATTTCTTGAAGGAATCTAATAAAGGGTCACCCAAGGCACATTTCTACAAAATTATTTGAAAATCGGCCTGACACTTTTGGAGAAGAAGATTTTTTAAGTTTTCACTATTTTTTTCTTTTGGTTGCCATGGAAACCAGAATTATGGATGGATAAAAAAAAATTGATTGGCCAAGTGATTAGGGAGAAGAAGTGGTTTAAAGGAAAAAGTTAACGCACGCACATACGCACGGACGCACAGACGCACGCACGAGGGACAATTCGCCATGACATAAGCTCGACTGGCTTTCAGCCAGTGGAGCTAACAACAGTTTTGGTAGATTGGTAGAACAGACAGTATATACCAGTATTTAGATGCAGGTCAGGTTATGGGCAGTCTGAAGATTTTAATTTTGAATAATTGTAGTGTCACATGTAGTAGTAGGCAGTACAGTTATGGTTGAAATGCTGTGTCACAAAAAGTTTGTCAATTTTCTTGATAAATTGACACTATTTTTGTTATCCATTTATCTATATATAAATGTTTTGATCATGATTTTGAATCCTTAGTATCTAGAGAGGTGTCACAAATTCCGTAAATTAGTATTATATATTGTCAATAAGCATGAATATGGTACAGTTTGAAATCCTGTTCAGTATTTAAGCAGAGTTAGCATTTCAATGGTATCCAGATTAGTTTATGATCTGAGTAATAGGTTTCACCAAGTTCCTGCAGCACCGTCTTAATTCGCAAAATTTGTAAAAATTAAGAGTTGTAATCATTTGTTGGCTGCTGAATTAGATGTCTGATGTTGAGTTTGTCTACTAACGCAAAACGCGATTATAAAAACGGATATAATTTGTCGAAAACAAAAGTGACAGTAACGGACTTTGTTATCAACTTGGCTTCAGATGATTTAATAATATTTAAGTTTTGAAGCAAAAGATAATTAAGGAAATATGAATTTTCGGAAAAATTTTAAGTCTAAACAAGAGTTGTCGGAGGACAATATAGCTTGCCTATCAGGGATATCGTCTATCAGGGCCTACTTCAGAACAGTTATAGCATGGGTAAAAAGTCCAAAATCCAAAAGTTGAATAATTCAGTTGAAATTGAATTTACAAAAAGAAGGACAAGAAGTACGTTTAATTAAATGTCTCACCGTGTCCCCTGCTTTTACTATCAATGCAAGTGTAAAAGACAAAAAGTAAACAAAACTCTAACATTGAGATAAACACAATTGTTGTCAAAAATACAAGAAATTTAAAAAAAAAAATTGAGTTGAACACAAAGTTGAAATTAATCCAACAAAATATGAAGAAGCTATGCCCAATTCTCAAAATCCAGCAAAAACCAAATGTTTTACCCAAAAAAATATGAAAGCCCAAGAACCAGTACTTATTGAGAAACAAAAAAATTCGAAACTTTAACGTTAAGCTAAACGCAAAATTGAAAAATACAAGAAAAGAAAAAGAAAAAAATCCAAATGTTTGAAAAAAATCCATTCCAGAGTTATGGGACTTGACATACAAGTTCATCTAATGACCCTGAATAAGTGGGTGAAGTTTCGAAGCAACAGCATACACAGTGTCTGAGTAAAGGCCTTGCATGCAAAGGTTTGACCAAAATTCTAAGTCCAAAAAGGGGCACAATTCAGTCAAAAACCATTCCAGAGTTAAGGGACTTGACATACAAGGTCATCTAATGATTCTGAATAAATGTGTGAAGTTTCAAAGCAACAGCATACACAGTGTCTGATAAAAGGCCTTGCATGCAAAGGTTTGACCAAAATTCTAAGTCCAAAAAGGGGCACAGTTTAGTAAAAATCCATTCCAGAGTAATGGGACTTGACATACAAGGTCACCTAATGACCCTGAATAAGTGTGTGAAGTTTCAAAGCAACAGCATACACAGTGTCTGAGAAAAGGCCTTGCATGCAAAGGTTTGACCAAGCTGGCAACGCGTACGCCAAGGCCAACGCCAACGCCGGGGTGATTACATAAGCTCCCCTAATTCTTCGAAAAGGTGAGCTAAAAAGGGGAATAATTTTGTCAAAATAACAGTCACATTTATGGAACTTGGCATGTGATGTTGTCTTATGATACTAAACACAAATATAAATTTTCAAAAAAATATCTGTAACAGTTCTAGAGATATTGAAGGAAATGTGAATTTTGGAACGTTTTAAAGTCTAAAAAAGGGCATAACTCTAGGAAATAGGTACGGAGTTACCTCCTTTTTGGGCTTACACAATATCATGTGCTGGTGGTTATTTCTTCCAAGTTTGACATCAAACGGTGTAGGAGGAGTAGGCCGGACAAAAAACAGACGGACAGATGAACGGACAATGCTTTGCCATAATACGTCCCGTTTTTTATCAAAATGGGCGTATAAAAATTAGGTGGTACGAAATACTTAACCAAACAAGAGGGCCATGATGGCCCTGGATCGCTCACCTTAATTATACAATATACTGTTATGCAAAACACATCAAGACAATTATTCTGAATGCAACCTCCAGTGTTAACAAGATTTTCCTTCATTTGGCCTAGTGATCTATATTTTTTTTCCTGATAGGACCCATATTCCAACATGGACTAGATATCATCAAGACAACATTCTGACAAATTTTCAACTTGCTCAAAGTAAAAATGCGGCCTCCGGAGTTTGAACAATATTTCAAGATGCCGAGGCAAATTTCAAGCTGGCGTAGCAAAACAATGTTTTGCTACGCCAGCTTGAAATTTGCCTCAGCATATTGAAATATTGTTGAGGGAAAATCTTGTTAATTCTGTAGAAGCCGCAATTATTGCGGCTTCTACAGAATTAACAAGATTTTCTCTCAATTTGGCCTAGTGACCTAGTTTCTGACCCAATATGACCCATATTTAAACTTGACCTACATATCATCAAGACAAACATTCTGATAAAGTTTCAACATGCTCAAATTGAAAATGTGACCTAGTTTTTGACCCAGCATTACCTGTATTTGAACTTGACCTAGATATCATTCAGCTCAACATCCTGACTAAATTTCAAGATGCTGAAGCAAAAAAATCGGCCTCTGGAGTGTCAACAAGATTTTCCTTCAATTTGACCTAGTGACTTACTTTTTGACCCAACATGACCCATGTTCGAACTTGACCTACATATCATCAAGACAAACATTCTGATAAAGTTTCAACATGTTCAAGTTGAAAATGTGGCCTCCAGAGTGTTAACAAGATTTCCCTTCAATTTGACCTAGTGACCTAGTTTTTGACCTCATATGGCCCAGTTTCGAACTTGTCCAAGATTTAATGGAGATGAATGTTATGATAAACGTTCATGAAGATTGGATGCAAAATGTAGCCTGGAGAATGTTAACAAGCTCAAATGTTGACGACGCACGACGGACGACTGAAGGATGCCGGACAAAATGTGATCACAATAGATTACCTTGCACTTCATGCATAGGTGAGCTAAATAGTCGAAAAGGGCCATAAATCTTACAAAAACCTTGACAGAGTTGTGTACTCTTGTCTGTTGATGGAGGTTATAATGGTGAACAAGTGTTGTAAGTTTCAAAGCAATATCTTTCATGTTTTTGAAAAAAAATGAATTGGTACAAAAAACTTAACCAAAGTCGAAAAAGGGCCATTTTTCTTACAAAAACAATGACAGAGTTATGCATTCTTGTCTGTTGATGAAAGTAATGATGATGAACAGGAGTTGTTAGTTTCAAAGCAATATCTCGAATGGTTTTGTAAAAAGTGAATTGGTACAAAAATCCAAAAAAACAAAATTCTAAGTTGAAAAAGGGCCATAATTCTTACAAAAACCTTGACAGAGTTATGTACTCTTGTCTGTTTATGGAAGTAATGATGGTGATTAAGTGTTGTAAGTTTCAAAGAAATATCTGTAATGGTTTTGACAAACAAGAGGGCCATGAATCGGCCCTGGATCGCTCACCTGATTTATTTTGTTCACTTTAGCTATATAAGCCCCGCCCCCTGGCGGCCATAGTTTCCGACCAATAAACTTGACTTGATTGAGTCTGATAGAAGGTCACCCTAAGAACATTTCTACAAAATTATTTGAAAATCAGTCGGACACTTTTGGAGGAGAAGAATTTTTAAGTTTTCACTATAGCCATATAATGCAAAATAGCCCCACCCACCCTGGCGGCCATGTTTTTCGACCAATCAACATGGCTTGAAGGAAGCTGATAGAGGGTCATCCAAGGATCATTTCTACAAAATTATTGGAAAATTGAAGGAAATCTGGTGAGGTCATTGAGAGGATGCTTTCTATGAAGTCTCATCCCAATTGACCCACTGGTTACTGAGGAGAAAAAGTTGACGGACGACGGACAAAAGGCGATCACAATAACTCACCTGCAATTGAGCAAAGCTCAGGTGAGCTAAAAAGTGAATTGGTACAAAAACCTGAACCAAGTTGTGACGAGCTAAAAATGGAATTTTCAAATTTTGTCATCTTGCCCCTTTTCTGATGCTTCCTGAATCCCATGATTTTCAACCAATCAGTATTGCTTGAACATCATTTCTAGAGGGTCACCCAAGGAACATTTCTACTAAATTACATTGGAATCTGAGAAGATTTTTAAAGTTTGGACATTTTGCCCCCTTTCTTATGCCGCAGCAACCAAAGTTCTGAATGGAATTTAAATCTTAAAACAATTTTAAAAGAGTTTCACAACAGAAACATTCCTGTGAAGTTTGGTTAAAATTGGTCATGTGGTTAAGGAGGAGATGCTGTTTAAAACTAAAAGTTAACGACAGACGAATGACGTACAGAGAGTGATCAGGAAAGATCACCTGGAGCCTTTGGCTCAGGCGATATACAAATACGAAGTTATCCCCTCGTTAGTGGGATGCTTTATTTAAGAGTCACAGACTGTGTTATATCTGGACACTGCACTCTAAATACTCCTTGTTAAAAAGATATTTACAGAAGCTAGTTTATATACTATGCAAACAGTTCTCATTTGAAAAACCTCATATCTGTCCTAAATGCACGCTATTGACGGAACGCCCGGTTGCCCATCTTATACTTCACTGCATTTGCAACAACAGTATTAGGTATTGTTTGTGGAAGTCAGTCATTGGCGTTACAGGTATTGCAGTATTCAATGAACTAAAATCTCAATCCCCTGTTTCAGAGGTGGTAGATCTGTTAGGTGGACTGTCCCATTATAGTATAGCCTCTCAAAACTCCGGAAAAAAAAAGAACAAAAAACATTTTTCTATCTTCTGCTACAGTTTTTAATCTGGAGAGCTGAAACTTCGGTTAAAGAATCTTTGAAAATCGGCCTGACGCTTTTGGAGGAGAAGATTTTTTAAGTTTTAAGTTTTCACTATATATAGCCATATAATGCAAATGCAAATATAATGCAAAATAGTCCAGCCCACTGGCGCCCATGTTTTTCGACCAATCAATATGGCTTGAAGGAATCTGAAAGTGGGTCACTTAAGGAACATTTCTACAACATTATTTGAAAATCGGCCTGACACTTTCAGAGAAGAAGACTTTTTAAGTTTTCACTATAGCCATATGAGGCAAGATAGCCCCGCCCCCCCTGGCGGCCCTGTTTTTCGACCAATCAACATGGCTTGAAGGAATCTGATAGAGGGTCATCCAAGGAACATTTCTACACAGTAATTTGAAAATCGGCCTGACACTTTTGGAGGAGAAGATTTTTTAAGTTTTCACTATAGCCATAGGGCAAAATAGACCCGCCCCCTTAGCGGCCATGTTTTTTGACCAATCAACATGGCTTGAAGGAATCTGATAGTGGGTCACTTAAGGAACATTTCTTCAAAATTATTTGAAAAACGGCCTGAGACTTTCGGAGGAGAAGATTTTTTAAGTTTTCACTATAGCCATATAAGGCAAAGTAGCCCCGCCCCCCCTGGCGGCCATGTTTTTCGACCAATCAACATGACCTAAAGGAATCTGATAGAGGGTCATCCAAGAAACATTTCTACAAAATTATTTGAAAATCTGCCAACCAGTTTGGGAGAAGAAGAATTTTTAAGTTTTTTTCATTTCGTTGCCATGGAAACCAGAATTCCCAAAATTTGAAGGAAATCTGGTGAGGTCATTGAGGGGATGCTTTCTGTGAAGTTTCATCCCAATTGACCCACTGGTTACTGAGGAGAAGAAGTTGACGCACGACGGCCGACGCACGACGGACGCCGGACAAAAGGCGATCACAATAACTCACCTTGAGCAAAGCTCAGGTGAGCTAAAAACTTATCCATTATGATTTTTGATTTAAGCCTTTGATTTCAAATTCTAGCCTTCGAAAAATAGCCGTTGCTATGCAGCTAGCAAAAAAGCTCACCTAATTTTATTTATTTTCACTTCAGTCATATAAGCCCCGCCTCCTGGCGGCCATAGTCTTCAACCAATATACATGGCTTAAAGGAATCTGATATAGGGTCACCCTATTATTTGAAAATCGGCCATGCACTTTCGGAGGAGAAGATTTTTTGAGTTTTCACTAAAGCCATATAATGCAAAATAGCCCCGCCCCCTGGCGGCCATGTTTTACGACAAATCAACATGGCTTAAAGGAATTTGATAGTGGGTCACTTAAGGAACATTTCTATAAAATTATTGGAAAATTGGTCTAACACTTTTGGAGGAGAAGATTTTTAAATTTTCACTATAGCCATATAAGACGATGGACGCTGGACATAAGGCGATCACAATAACTCACCTTGAGCACTTCGTGCTCAGGTGAGACTCGCCGTGTAAAGGTTTCAGGCATTTTGTAAAGAAGTATGTCGTAAGTGTCATAATCAACGTAAATTATTTGTATCGGCCAAACATAGACACTCTTTACAAGTAGAATTGAGGTATTGTTTATTGATTGGTTAATTCCAAATATTACGACACCCCCATGCTACAGCATCAGGTTTTTTTTTAGGGCCTTTTTAGGGCCGATATTCGGCCCCATTCCCCTCACTGAAAAGTATATATTTTTCCCCTTTTTTGAAAAAAAATTCCCCTCCTAACAGACAATTTTTTTCCAGTGTCAGCATGCCCATTCACGCAAAATGTAAAATAATCAGCATGCACGTAAAATTAATATGAAGAAATAAGACACTCTTTTCTATTATTTTTATTGTTGTTGCCTTTCAATTTGCGGCTTCAAGTCTTTCAACTATGAAAATATACGATCGGGCTGAATGGGCCATTTGTGGATGGGAAAACCCATCTTTATCGGAAATGCATCGGATCGTTTCGTCACATCTCAACTGTTCTTTAATATATTATACGGAAATATCCGATTGAACAATCGGTTGTCATCGTTCAACTTCGACAAGCCAATAAGCAATGTACAAACTGGTCACATGATCAGTAAGTCAAATATGAGGTATACAGCCAAGCAGGGCACAGCTCATTATCGAGAAGTTGTGATTTGGGAAGGGCGATTACGTATCCAAAACGTTGCATCGTCTGCGCGGGCGAAATGAACAAAAAAAGACAATAAAAAGCTTCTTCCAACCGATAAACAGTAAGCGAAGATATTGAAATAAAAGAAAATGTCCTATTTTAAAGAGCTAGTCATTAATTAGTCCCGTTACGATTAAAAATCGAAATATGATGAAGTGAAACTAGAGTAAAACTAGACGTATATTCGGATGCGCTTTTTTCGGATCCTTTTTATGGCGAAGTAACCATCGTATCTTTTATTTTTCAAATTGAATTTAAATACATTTGATAGTGACGCAGTTCTTTTTACATGATTACACACAGTGGTATTTGCCGATTCATCTTGGCATGCTTTACTTTGCAGAAAATAAAACATCACCAGACAAGCAGGTTGCCAGTACATCAACAGAGCCTGAATTGAAGAGAACAGAATGCAGATGTTCGGTTTGTCCTTTGCAGATATTTTTCTTTTTGTCTACAACAGACACATTTTAAATACACTGTGGGAGAGGGATATATTGCTCATACTTTTGTCTACTTTCAATGATAATCTTAATTTGTACTTTCTCTTTAATTAGTCAATCTGTTAAGTTTTTGTCTTTTCCTTGAATGTGGAGAGGGAGATGATAAAAAAGAACAAAATCAACATTTCCTTGTTTATTATATCTGTACCCCTTATTGTTACTGTGTACCCCAAATTTCCAAAGGCAGTGGGTAAATGTACCCAAAATCTCCGAACTCAGTGGGCATGCTGAGTGTTATTGATGTTTTCAGTCAAAAAGACAGATCAATTGACCTCTAATGTTTCTATCATATGTTTCTGTTTCTAGTTACGTAACAATACAGTTATGAAATCAAGAATATTTTGTTCATGTTTTTTTTCCCCTATTTTAGACTTAAGACGCTATTTTCCCCCTCTCAAAGGGCCCCGCCACCATTCCCCTAAAAGTGAAAAAAAAAACCTGAGCATTTATTATGAATCTCCTAAAAAAAATATCTGAAAAATTCTCAATTTCTCAATTATTGAATACGATTATCTCATTAAACCATGAATAAATTCACAATATTATCTATACTATTGAAAGGGTTAAAACATAATTCGACTTCCATCTCATTTACATCGGATCCGTATTTAATGTTTTATCAGGGGGGCGTCATAATATTTGATATGAAAATCAGTTCCACGTCATTGTTTGTGTTAAATGATTCGATTCTTCAGCTTTTAATGGCTATACACTCTCAGTTGTCAAATTACTGATTACGCAACTGTGTATATCGCGAACTGTATAAATCGATTCAACATGGTGCGTGACCGTGATCATTTTAACAGTGTCTGATGATAGGACAAAATTGACGGCGAAGTCAACTTTGCTTTGACTGAGATATTGGCCGAAGTCGACTTCACTTTGATCGAGTGAATGGGCGAAGTCAGAAATTTTTAGGCGACCACTTCGCCCAAATCGCCCCCCTCGTGAGAGCCCTGTTTTAATTATACATCACTTATGGTGGCGAAAGACGTCTTTGAACATATTTTCTAAAAAAATTGTAAATCTCTATAATTGAATGGATAACCTATGACTGAAATTGGAAAACATTGTGACAAAAGAAGAAGTTGACGCACGACGGACGACGCACGCCGGACAAAAGGCGATCACAATAACTCACCTTGAGCAAAGCTCAGGTGAGCTAAAAATGGAATTTCCAAATTTTGTCATATTGCCCATTTTCTGATGCCTCCTGACTGCCATGTTTTTCAACCAAACAGTATACCTTGAACAATCTTTGTAGAGGGTCACCCAAGGAACATTTCTACTAAACTATATTGGAATCTGACATGCAGATTCAGAGGAGAAGATTTTTAAAGTTTGGACATTTTGCCCCCTTTCTGATGCCGCAGCAACCAAAGTTCTCAATGGAATTTAAATCTTAGAACAATTTTGAAAGAGGGCCACCAAAGGAACATTCCTGTGAAGTTTGGATGCAATTGGTTCTGTGGTTTAGGAGGAGATGATGTTTAAAGCTAAAGGTTAACAAGATGATTTTGCACCTTTTCTGATGTTTCCTGACTGCCACGTTTTTCAACCAAACAGTATGCCTTGAACAATCTTTGTAGAGGGTCACCCAAGGAACATTTCTACCAAACTATATTGGAATCTGACATGCAGATTCAGAGGAGAAGATTTTTAAAGTTCGGACATTTTGCCCCCTTTCTGATGCTGCAGCAAGCAATTATTGAACGGAAACGAAGTGTGACAGACAGACAGACAGACAGACAGACAGACGAACAGACAGACGGACAAACCGAAATTAATAACCCCCCTTTTTTTCTTCGAAAAAGCGGGGGATAAAAACGATCTGTAAGCAGTATTAAGTTTTATCAAACAATTTCTTCAATCAGATTCAATTCACCCGTTAAATAGTGAAATTAAAGGTGCTATGAGAACCAAGATGAATGCTGAAATAATACAGGAAAGTCAGATTTATGTTCCTATAAAGTTTAAACAACTGCTCTCCACAAAATACTTCATATGAGTTAACCCTCTACCTCATAAAGACGCTTTCTGACGCCTCTGTAGCAGAAAGCTTGAAAACATAGTGACAAAAGAAGCAATTGCTCAAAACGAGCAATTTCTCCTTATGTCACAATGTTTTCCACTTTTAATCATAGGTTATCTATTTGATTATAGAGATTTTCTATTTTTTGACAAAATATGTTCAAAGTCATCTGCTCCACGTGAGGGAAAGGGTTAAGTTTTATTGAGTTTACATGAATGCTCTCCACAAAATACTTCATATGAGTTAAGTCATGGGAGAATACCTTCAATGGTTTTTAATTGTTGACAGAGGAGATCAAATTGCATACTTAACTCTTTTCCTCAAACAGATGCATTTGGACGCCTCTGCAGCAGACGACTTTTGAAAACATTGTTGCAATGAGCAATTTCTCCTTTTGCCACATGTCAGGAAATACATTGGTAGATGAACTGGCCGCCTGATATGACTGAAAGAGGCCCAAGAGGGCCAGTATCGCTCCACGGCCATTAGGCAAAAATTGAAATCTCCAAATATCCCCGCCCACTGATGGCCATGTTTTTTGACCAATCAACATGGCTTGAAGGAATCTGATACCCAGGGTCTCCCAAGGAACATTTCTGCAAAAATTATTTGAAAATTGGCCAAACACTTTAGGAGGAGAAGATTTTTTAAGTTTTCACTATAGCCATATAAGGCAAAATAGCCCCGCCTCCTGGTGGCCATGTTTTTTGACCAAACAACTTGGCTCGAAGGAATCTGATAAAGAGTCAGCCAGGAAATATTTCTACAAAATTATTTGAAAATCGGCCAGAATTTTGCATGGATCCCAATAATTTGAAGGAATTTAGGAGAGGACATTGAGAGGTTGTTTTCTATGAATTTTCATTCTAATTGGCCAAGTGGTTAGGGAGAAGAAGTTGTTTGAAGCAAAGAATTAACGCACGCGTGCATGAAAGACAATTTGCCCTGACATAAGCTTGACTTGCTGACTGGCTTTCAGCCAGTTGAGCTAATAACGTATCCTTAACGATTTTTTATTTAGGCCTTCGTTTTCAAATGCTAGCCTTCCAAAGATAGCAGTTGCTATGCATCTAGCAAAAAAACTCGTTTTAAGAACCAAAACAATTTTTCTATCTTCTCCTACAGTTATTAATGTGGAGAGCTGAAACTTCAGTTAAAGATACTTCGAGATATTTAGAAAAAACGTATCCGTAACAATTTTTGATTTAGGCCTTTGTATTTAAATGGTAGCCTTTGAAAGATAGGGTCTTTTTACAGTCATTTTTTACTTCTATCGTCCCTATAGCACTGCAGTGGTAGCGTTCAATGGCAATTTTATTGCACCATCTGATAGAGCTATTCAAGAGCTACTAAAGTGATTGACCTCTGACCTCGGGTTTCCGAGCTAGTGCCGGAAGTTTGCAAAATATGAAAAGGCGAAAAAAGAAAAACGGCTTGTTTTGATATATATGTGTTGTGTAAAGTTAGAGTTCGATGTTATTTACATAGTAACCAAGCTCTCTGTAAACTAGAGGAAATAAGTATATGTCGTATTGCAAGCATAACAAGAGTCCCCTACCTGACCATTGACCTCTAAGTGTGACCTTGACCTTTGAGGTACAAGTCTGTGTCTTGTGTGCCACATGTCACCTCATCATGAAGAACATGTGTGCCCAGTAACTTGGGAATCCTATGATGCATGGTTAAGATATGAGCCGGACAAGGTAGTCCTATAAAACAGTAATCATTTTGACCTTTGACATCTAAGTGTGACCTTGACCTTTAAGGTGCAGGCCTGGGTATTGCGCGTGACATGCCACCTAATCATGGTGAACATGTTAACCTTGTAACTTGGGAATCCTATGTTGCATGGTTGAGATGTGAGACAGACAATGTACAGTCCTATCAAACAGTACTCATTGTGACCTTGACCTCTTAGTGGGTCCTTGACATTTGAGGTACAGGCCTGGGTCTTGGGCGTGACACGCCGCCTCATCATGGTGACCGTTTGTGCTAAGTTTCAAGGAAATCCTATGATGGATGGTTAAGATGCGGGTCGGACAAGGTAGTCCTATCAAACAGTACTCATTTTGACCTCTAAGTGTGACCTTCACATTTTAGGTACAGGCCTGGGTCTTGTGCGCGACACGCCGACTCATCATGGTGAACATTTGTGCCAAGTTTCTTAGAAATCCTATGATGGATGGTTAAGATGTGGGCCGGACAAGGTAATCCTATCAAACAGTACTCATTTTGACATTTGACCTCTAAGTGTGACCCTTGACATTTGAGGTACAGGCCTCGGTATTGTGCGCGACATGCCGTCTCATCATGGGTCGGACAAGATTAGGTGGGACTGACAGACAGACTCAACCAAACCTATAGTTCCCCAAACAGGTTTTCGACCGGTAGGGGACTAATAAAAAGATATATAATCAGCGCTCACGTTAATGGACGTAATGGGCGTTTTTACGCCCGAAAATCGATCCCGTACGCCCAAAATTGACAAGGGAGACGTCCAAGTACGTCCAGGAATTAAGGGTATACGCCGACAACCAAAACACAGGACGTATATATGTCCACTAGAAATTGTGTGTAATTATCTAAAGACACTGTGTATTGTGTTTTATGAAGTGTCAATTATGGACAGTGGGAGTTATCAATTGGTAGATTTAAGCCAATCACGATCGAGAATGCATACCCCACCCACCCCCAGAGTTGACACTTGATAACGACTTCACACCAATCCATTCTATTTTTCATTATAAACAGCGTAGGGGTAATTAATTTCAATAACCCATGTAAAAACATACTAGGATATGATAAAAGAATGTCCCTATATTAATTTAACTGTTTAAAGATTATTATTTTGTTTGCCTGAATCCATAGAAAACACTTTTTAATTGCCGATTTTTTAAAAACAAAGTTGACATGAAGATCTATCAAAATCACAGCCAGCTGTCAAAGAGAACTTGCCTATGAAATAAATTGCATATAAGCCCATTTTAGTTCATTATTTTTAAAATATAAAAGAAACTGAAGTCTGGAGGTGAAAATACATATTGTAATTTGTAATGGGTTTTCGTGCATTTTCTGAATTTTGGAAATCGGAAATGTCATTCAAGAAAGTATTACTCACACTCATTCTTATTTGTTTTAAAGTTGACTATTATGAAGGTTTAGTGCCCTTAATGTTTGATTGTAATATGTCTCACTGCAGAACACTTTATTTACTGGTGTTTAAAATAAAATCAATAATAATCAATTAACAGAAATCATTCCTTTTGCCATACTGAATGTGATTTAAGAACATAATTCATGTTTAATGTGAATGTAATGAATCATGGCCATGCCAATCTTTTGATGAATTTTATGCTGGATAGCTTTTGACACATGATCGGAAAAAAGCATTCTATATCACATAAAAACCTACTGGTTTAAAAGTGTTATGGTATAGTAGGTTCTACGAATACCGTGTTATCACGAATATCAAGGTAAACACAAAACCGGTGTTTTCTTTGTTGAGCGCGCACAACCGGATGTCGTATGATTCCATCAGGAAACCTCGTTATCACGACTTTCAAATGCTACAATTCTTTTTTTCAAAAAATCAATATTCTCAGAAATTACGACACATCATGATCTATACCCATAATAAAAAGAAAATCCTACATGCACTGACCCCTCACCAACAAAATCGTATTTTTTTTAGTAGAAAACCTGTTGTTGATTTTTTCTTTCACATTTGAACATGTTGTGTATTAACTGCTTATGACATCATAGGAATTTTAAGTCACATGATTACATTCCGTTTAGTTTTCTCGACTATAGAAAACATGGAAGAAATTAAGGACCAAAATTCTAAAAACTGTTTTTGTTTTGTTTGGCCTGTATGTTTGTGGTGGTTATAAATTTTAACATATGCTATTTTTAAACTTCTTAATCATATACTGTGTTACAAAAATTAAAGATGTTATTATAAGGACTAAAAAAATAACAAAGAAATGGGTCATTTTTGGAAAATATGATTAATTGGGCCAATAAGAAAATTTAACAAAATATCGCGTAAATAAGTTCATAGTTTGGAACAGTTAATAAATTAACATTTAAATTAAATATAATGGTTCTAGTGACAAATGTTTAATAGGATAATCATATTCACATTAAATTTTCACGTTAAATCTCACAATCTTGTAAAGATTTGATACAACAGGACCACCATACTAATGCTTTTTGTAATTAAACCGGTGAGTGATTGCCTCCCTTGAATATCAATTTCAAAATGGTTGCAGATGGACTAAATTTTTGGAACTTTGCACAGAAGTGAATGATTATTTTGTGTAAGTTAATTAACAAGGACATATAAAGGAACGAGTGACACTGGATATAATTTACATTTAAGTTTGCTTTATTATTTTTTTTCCAAAAAAACCGTAAGTACACCGATAATAGGGAGTCCCATCCTAGAACCAACAATAACATTGTTGACAAAGGAGCAATATCCACTTTCTGTATTAATTAGCTTCTTTTCCAATAATGTATTTTAAAATAAAACAAAGGGAAACACAATGGAATGTGCAAGATGCGAAAAAAGCCAGCGTACCACCTGGGACTTCCAAGAATTATGAGCAGGACTTCCAAAATTCAGACCCAGGAAGTACTTCCTGTTTCAAAAAGTTAGTGCAAGCACTGATATAATATTATATATGTTTTGCCCAGTTCCAGGGTAAACAAACGCAGAGAAGTCCCGACAGAGTGAAATCTGATCACTATGTATTCAGAACAAACTGCAGGCTATTGCGGATGAGCAAGCTGATATGCATTGGCTCTAATGCTGGATCATTAAAAATTGTGAAATATCAAACAAATATCTAGGGGTCACAAGTTTGTGATCATAAGCATTAAAATAATCTACGTTGTCCAGTACTATTAAAATGAATTTTTAGACATCAGAAAATAGTTGCACACTTCTCAACTGACTGCTCTTACCAAGTAATGGGGAGAAAAGCACAAAAATAATAACGTCAGTAACTAAGGTAGATCACGACGTTGGAAGGCTCTATGATATTATATGAACCAAAGAAAGGTTACAAGTTAAAATTCAATGTATTTCAATTTAATTGTGACTTTTCCTGACAAAATATGCATATTTTCAGAAACTTCAGATTGTCTGCAAACCAGGAAAATTGATTTTAGGTCCATGCGAGCATTTCTTCCCATTAAAATAATGGCTTCAAAAACAACTACTAAAACATACAATTTCAGGAAATTACTTTCTATTTATTCATTCTGAAAGTGTGCTTCTATACTATAAAATACTGTCCAGTTTTGACTTAAAAATCATTTTTAGAGATTTTGAAAATTGCATATTTCAGTTCATATATATATATACAATATTCAATATTATTCATACACTTTCATGACAAAATAAGACAATGTATGCCATCAATATTAGCGTCAAGCATCTCATCATTACAAAATACAGGCACTTCAACCTCAATATACCAGAATTCAATGTTTATTTGTTCAGGTTTAAGGAACCCAAACGATGGATTCTTTAAGTACACAGTGAAATGACATTATAAAATGATGCATTAGTATTTTCAGGGTTTTGCAAAATTTTATTTTATGACAAGAGGGCCATGATGGCCCTATATCGCTCACCTGATTTAATAGAACTTCAATAGTTTTCAAAGTTTTTACACTTTTTAGGCCAATAATTTTGGACAAGAAGATTTTTAAAGTTTTAACAATGCACATATAAGGAAAACAAGCTCCCCCCCCCTGGCGGCCATGTTTTTCAACGGATCAAAAATATTTGAACAATCTTGGTAAAGGGTGCACCATGGAACATTTGTGCAAAATTATTTTCAAATCGGCCCAGTACTTTTGGACAAGAAGATTTTTCAAAGTTTAAACAATGCACATATAAGGAAAACAGGCTCCGCCCCCTGGCGGCCATGTTTTTCAACGGATTGGAAATATTTGAACAATCTTGGTAAAGAGTGTCCCAAGGAACATTTGTGCAAAATAATTTTCAAATCGGGCCAGTACTTTTGGACAAGAAGATTTTTAAACTTTTAACAATGCACATATAAGAAAAATAAGCTCCGCCCCCTGGCGGCCATGTTTTTTGACGGATCGGAAATATTTGAACTCTTGGTAGAGGGTACCCCAAGTTACATTTGTGCAAAATAATTTTCAAATCGGGACAGTACTTTTGGACAAGAAGATTTTTTAAGATTTGGCAATTTTCCCCTTTTCTGATGCCGCAGCAACCAAAGTTCTACTTGGAATTAATTTCTTTGAACAACTTTGAAAGAGGACTACGTAAGGACCATTCCTGTGAAGTTATTTTGAAATCTGTCCATTTGTTTAGTAGGAGAAGTCATTTGTAGGAAATTGTTAACAGACGCTGACGACGACGCCGGACGCCGGACGGTGAGTGATCACAAAAGCTCACCTTGCACTTCGTGCTTAGGTGAGCTAAAAACTGGTTGCTATAGAAACAACATTTTCAGATTTTGCAAATTGCAAAATTTAACAGCATGCATACCATATTCATTAAACTAGCAAAAGTGTCATGCAAACTAAAACAATGTTTGCCATGAATATAATTCAGAGCATGTTTCCATAAGGCACTGAAAAGAGTCTCATACATTAATACCTATACAGTGCCTTTCCACCTACTATATTAGATGCCGATCTTTGGCTACTTCACAATTTGAACAAGCCATATATGTTCACAATGTTGCAGAAAAATTTCACAAATTAAAGACAAAATTCACATAACAAACGAATGAAATGTACGCTTGCATTTGTGAATTTCTTTTTATGCGGTAGATAAAACAATCGTAACTTTTCTGACACTCGCACCCTCAGTTTTATTTGATTGTTTTGGTTTTTGTCCGTATGCGTCATATGAGTCATTCGCTTTCATTAAAACCTCGATTCTGATTGGATAAAAAAGAAAATTACATTCAATGATTTCGGCTTGTGTCAAAATTAGCTACCTTAATCTTAAAATTCAAAACAAACCATGTCGCATTATGGAAAGTACTGCGTCAAGCGTTTAAAAAAGGCTTCTGACACATCACAGGAAAGTTTGCTTGTTTTTTTTTCAATCTGTAAATGGTCCGGCTTCTGTTATCAATACGAGACAACATTTGACTTAGGCGACGCTGATGATTCGATAGAGCAAACCTTGTCTGAATCGACCGATAAAATTGACCCTGTTGATCATCCCATTCCTACCACAAATATTTCTTCGGATCTCGCGGAGACTAAGTTCCTAGAACCAGAACCAATGGAAGTTTCAACCCCACCCTCTGACCCATTTCGATAGAGCAAACCTTGTCTAAATCGACCGATAAAATTGACCCTGTTGATCATCCAATTCCTACCACAAATATTTCTTCGGATCTCGCGGAGACTAAGTTCCTAGAACCGGTACCAATGGAAGTTTCAACCCCACCCTC
This sequence comes from Serripes groenlandicus, assembly GCA_031761405.1. Taxonomy (NCBI): domain Eukaryota; kingdom Metazoa; phylum Mollusca; class Bivalvia; order Cardiida; family Cardiidae; genus Serripes; species Serripes groenlandicus. Next base: position 32,851 of record JASEVX010000277.1, read on the forward strand.
TGACCCATTTCCAACATCAAACTGTTCTGATTTTAATACTGAATGCACATAAATGTTGAAAATAGTGAATATATTTAAAAGTTCTATTATTTTAATACACTATTTTATTCAACTGTTCGGCCATAGGCCTTTCTTCATGTTATATTTTACAAATATCACACACTAGTATGTTATGTCCATCTTGAAAGATTAACCCTTTCCCTCATACAACAATTCTGCAGCAGACGACTTTGAACATATTTTGTCAAAAAAAATGGAAAATCTCTTTTATTGAATGGATAACCTATGACTAAAATTGGAAAACATTGTGGAAAAAGGAGAAATTGCTTGTTTTGAGCAATTTCTTCTTTTGTCACTATGTTTACAAACAGCCATATGCTGCAGAGGCTTCAGAAAGCATCTATATGATGGAAAGGGTTAGCGGAGGGTTAAGAAAATTTTGAAAAGTGATACAAAATATTCAAAATATGCTGATGTTTTTTTGTGAATGTTGACCACTAAACCATGTATGATTAAAGCCCCTTATCCCTTTCCCACATACAGCAAATCTGCAGCAGACAACTTTGAAAATGTCTAATCAAAATTATGGAAAATTTCTATAATTGTAGGTATAATTACTGAAAAAAGGTTGAAAACATTGTGGCAAAAGGAGAAATTGCTCGTTTTGAGCAATTTCTCCTTTCGTCTCAAATGTTTTCAAAAGTTGTCTGATGCAGACACGTCAAAATGCGTCTACAGGCATTAAAGGGTTATTGACCAAAGTTCAGTTTTGCAGAATATATTGCCATGTCCATTATATTTCATAACACAACATGTAATATTTTCTTCATCATTTTGCGATCTTGCGCATCGTTTTTTTTTCCACAATTTTGCGATTTTTCGCACGTTGATTTTCACAAAACCAATAGGCTAGGGAGTCTTCACAAAATTGAGTGGAAAGGCGCTGACTATATATAAGAATAAGGTTTTTGTTGTTGGGATAAGCCTTATGAGAAAGAAATACAATGTTAGTGTTACATTGTTTTCTACTAACAGGACTTCCCCTGGCACATTTTTCTTCAATTGTATAACAAAACTCGCGTGACCCTTTATGTGAGCTTTACAAATAAAACACTTGTAAGTTGTAAGGCATGTTAATTTCTTATACAGCAATCTTATTCACATTGCCAGGCGCAATTTGACTTCTGTGAAAGATCTGAAAAAATATTTATATATTATCATTCAATATAAAAACAACAAGAGATGTTTGTCAAACATTATATATGCTCCTCCCCTGAGTGCCAAATGTTGTCAGGAATATTTGGACAATTGAGTAAAATTTGCATGGACCGAAATGCCAGTTGATTTGTCATTTCACATTGGATGTCTATGAGTCAGTTTTAAGATTATGAACAATGTTCATTCAAAGTTTGAGGATGGTAGGTACAGTTCTTAATCACATTGTGATGATGATTGATATTTGCAGATATTATGTATCCTCCAGGTCCAGGCATTGTTGAGTTATCACTCAGACAAGCTTAAAAAAAGTTTTTGTGTTCAATGTCACTGTGACCTTGACCTTTGACCCAATGACCTCAAAATAAAAAGGGTTCATCTACTAGTCAGGCCCAACCTCCAAGTCAAGTTTGAGGACCATAGGTCCAGGCATTGTTATCACTCGGACAAGCTTTGGTCTACAGACGGACCGACCTACGGACCGACCAACCGACCGACATGTGCAAAGCAATATACCCCTTTTCTTCGAAGGGGGCATAATAAGATTGATTGATTGATTAGGGTTTAACGCCGTTTTCAACAATTTTTCAGTCATATCACTGGCGAGGGGGTTGAAAGAGACGACCAATGGCTAATGACTTTTATTGATACGATTAACTGCAATAAACATAAAATGTCAATCAGTATATCTTATACTAAATCATAACCTTTCAGTATTTAAAATATACATACATGTAGCAATGCATTATATATATGAATGAAATACATGACAGTACTATACCGTCTAAAATTTGTCTAATAATCTTTAAAGATCTTTTAAAGATAACAAATCGTGCTTTCCCACATCGGATTACACCTATCTAATTTGGGATCCCACGATTTGTAACAAGAATCAGAAACTGTTTATCAATCATTTGACCTTAGGCCTCACCAATTTGATGTCTTGGTCATTTGATTTTTTTTTAAATTAGGGGCGAGCGAGCGCAATTGTTTTATATATTTTGTTTAATGTTTGATCTTCGGATTGTCCGTTTTAAAAACTGAGGCGATAATTTGTTCTGATCAGTTATTATAATGAAAACTTTAACTTGTAGGTATCAAGGTCTATTTATCTTACTATAAACAGTTTAACACTTATTACACTATACGTTTAACTGATTAATTAACACTAAAACTATAACACTATATTTATTATTGATGTAATCCACTTGGAATATTACTTTTTATTCACATTCATTATTTACTCGTTCTTATATTACAATACTCCCTTTACAACCAATATCATGCTGTTTACAACTTGAAAACCATCATTTAATCAATCCATTATAGTTTCAAGTTTCTAACTTGTCTTTATTTGCAGTAAGTTGTTTAAAAGATAGACAGACATCATAAATCATGTATAGACCAGAATTTAAGTTTAAAACCTGAAATGAAGCTCGAACAAACATCAGTGATCTACAGTTGAAGATTTTAAGCACTCGATCATAGTCAAGTTAGTAAGTGGGGAATATGGGCTCAACATCAAACTAATTGCAACAGAAATGATATTATTGTTTTTTGATAGTTTGTTACCCTATAAAATCACTGGTAAAAAATCTACAGAGGGGAAATCGGAAAATTTCTCTTATTTATATAACCCAAAAGGTAAAAAACAACAGAGATATATAAACACATATGTGTTTATAAATATGTCTCTGAAAAAACCAACTGTTATCAACATTGTTTCTAAGTATCTATGCAAGGAACAAATTTAAGCGGACATTGTACCTTAGTTTTAACATATATATCTAACCCAAATGTAATCTGAATATAAAATGTACTTATAAAAATGATTTTACCAACTTTGTATCAATTTATAGACATTTGTGAATACTTCGAGGTATATCTTACCCCACCCATTTGCGCAAGCAGGCATACACATAACACTAAACAGTGCCATAAAGTAACTTAGATACACAAGCAATCAATTAATTTGAGCAAAGGCTTGTTCAGAAGACTTCTTCAACAAACAGGCCGACTAATGCACACCTGACGACAAATATTAACTAGAAATATCACTGAAGGTGATGAATACCCCCAGCTGGTGCCTGACAATATACAGATGTATGATAACTTCAAGGGGCCATAACTCATTTAAAAATAATTCCAGTGCAACACGCCGACAATATGCACAACTAGGCTTGGTATCAATCATTCTTCTGAAGTTATATTGATTTCTGATCAAGGGTTGCTGTGAAATAGTGTTCACAAGAAATGTTGACAATATGCATATGTATGAGAATGCAAGAGGCCATAATTCATTTAAAAACTAGAGATTGCTTTTTTGAAAAAGCGCTTGTCTCCCCATTTGTGTGGTCGTAGGGGAGGAAAAGAAATGATGGAGATGAATTTTTTAGTTTTGGACTGGATATGAAGCAACAGTGACAATCCTCAGTTATTGAGCGGAAACCATTTTTCAGCTGAGGGTTACCATGACCTTGGTCTTTGACCTAGTGACCTCAAAATCAATAGGGGTCATTTGCTGCTGGTGACCAACCTGCACACCAAGTATGAAGTTCCTGGGCCCAAGCAATCTTCAGTTATTGAGCGGAAACCATTTTTCAGCCAAAGGTCACCGCGACCTTGACCTTTGACCTACTGACATCAAAATCAATAGGGGTCATATACAGGCTAGGACCAAGCTGCACACCAAGTATGACCTTGTGACCTCAAAATCAAACAAATTCAATAAAGGTCATCTACTGGTTAGGACCAACCTGCACACCAGGTATGAAGTTCCACAACATAAGCATTCTTTAGTTATTGAGAGGAATCCATTTTTCAGCTGAAGGTTACCATGACCTTGACCTTTAAGCTAGTGACCTCAAAATCAATAGGGGTCATCTACTGGTGTTGACCAACCTGCACACCAAGTATTAACTTCCATGGCCAAAGCATTCTACAGTTATTAAGCAAAAACAATGTTTCAGCTCATTGTCACTGTGACCTTTCAGTTTAAGGTCACTGTGACCTTGACTTTGACCTCAAAATTAATAGGGTCTTCTACTGGGCATGGCCAACCTGCATAACAAGTATGGAGTTCCTCGGCCCAAGCGTTCTTCAGTTTTTGAGTGGAAACCCTATTTTACGTCACAAGGTCACCATGACCTTGACCTTTGACCTTCTGACATCAAAATCAATAGGAGTCATCTACTGGTCATGACCAACCTGCATACCTTGAGTATGAAGATCCTATGCCCAAGCGTTCTTCAGTTATAGAGCGGAAACAAGTGTGATGGATGTGACCTTGACCTTTGACCTAGTGACCTTAACATTATTAGGGGTCATTTGCTGGTGGTGACCGACCTGCACATCAAGTATGAAGTTCCTGGGCCCAAGCAAAAACTATTTATCAGCTCATTGTCACTGTGACCTTTCAAGCTCATGGTCACTGTGACCTTGACGTTAGACGTACTAACCTCAAAATCAATAGGGGTCTTCTACTAGGCATGGCCAACCTGCATACCAAGTTCCTAAGCCAAAGCGTTCTTCAGTTATTGAGCGGAAATTATTTTTACCTCACAAGGTCACTATGACCTTGACCTTTGACCTTCTGTAATCAAAATCAATAGGGGTCAGCTACTGGTCATGACCAACCTTCATACCAAGTATGAAGTTCCTACGCCCAAGCGTTCTTCAGATTAAGAATACAGGGAGTTATACTTATTACTATAAGAACTTACAGACTAATCTCTAATATAACTACGATGATAGTTTAGTTTAAACTTATTTATTTTATATCGATTGCGAAACAAACCTTTGACTTAGATTAATCACTTTCGATGTCTGCTTCCTGGAGACTTAACCAGTATGGAAAAATCCGAAAGTCAGAACCTGCTCATCACGGGACTCGAACCAGGGACCTTTAAAACGAGAGGCCGACGCTTTACCTCTGCACCACTGTCTTCCACAGTGATAGATATGTGGGAAATGGTTAAAACTTGTGCCATTAAATCTAAATATGATTTTGTTTGTGTGCCCTACAATGGGGATTTAAAGAAGATAGCAATATCTATATTTAAGTATAAAAGGCATTTATATTTGATTGAGGTGAAGTTCATTATGTTTTAGCCCTATCATGGCAAAAGGGGTCTTGTTGCTTCTGTATTGTATTGTATGTTGGTATCACATCAAGGTAAAAGAGCTGGGCAGCACCTCATATTTGTCATAGAAACATACAGTTCGCCCTCCCTAGATCAACACCGTACAGAGGCAAGTTAACCCTTTCCCACATACAACAAATCTGCAGCAGACAACTTTGAAAGTATCTAGGAAAATTCTAAGGAAAGCTCTATAGATGTAGGTATAATTACTGAAAAGATTTGAGAACACTGTGGCAAAAGGGGAAATTGTAATTTGCTGCAGAGGCGTCAGAAAGCGTTTTTATTTGGGAAAAGGTTAAAGATGTACAGCCGTTCTAAAGAGGTGTTGCTCTTAAGAGATTTAAACATTTTCCGAATAGAATCACTTTTCTAAGGAAAGCTCTATAAATGTATAATTACTGAAAAGGGTTGAGAACACTATGGCAAACGGGGAAAAAGTCATCTGCTGCAGAAGCATCAGAAAGCATTTTTATGTTGAAAAGGGTTAAAGATGTACAGCCGTTCTAAAGAGGTGTTACTCTTAAGAGGTTTAAACATTCTCCGAATAGAATCATTTTTCGAGTCATCTGAAAACTGACAATTTAGGAAAACATTATGGGAAATGGAGAAATTGCTCCTTTTCACGCAATATTTTCCACTCTATTCCCCCAAAATAACCTGACTTTTTTTAATAATACTGTTTGCTTTTTGTAAGAATATGGAGAATGTGGTTCTATAGAGGTTGCTATTTGCTCCACAGAGGTGACATTTTGAGAGACTACTTTGGTGAGCTTATAATTGCTCATCTTGATGTAGCAGAACAGGGTGGACTCGGATGAAATTGTGAAAATGTATAGTCCATCTTATCAGAGCTCTAGATAACGCTTGTACAATGTATTTCAATCTCCAACCTCCTTTGACGACCCTCAAACTCTGTGTTGTTGGTATTTAAAAAAATCGTCTCACTAAGATAATTATTTTACATACCCACGACATACTAGGGTTATGTATGTTAAGCCAAAACAATGATATTCTTTCAAAAAGGCCTGTTTACTCCTTCTTAACCTTTTCCCACATATATACACACTCTTGACGCCTCTGCAGCAGAAGACGACTTTTAAAAACATTGTGGCAAAAGAAGAAATTGCTCAAAACTTCTTTCAGAAATCGTACATTTATTTATAGAGATATTCCGTACTTTTGTCTAGATCTCAAGATGGAAAGGGTTAATATCTAGCTCTCTGCCTTAAGTCTTTGATGTTCACAGATGCAAGATTTAGAGCCCTTTCACAGCAGACTCGACTCTTCTTTATTTACAGTAACTCATTAGTTACGACATTATTTACAAAATGGACTGACAATTACTCCTATATTGTATACAATGATTTCAGCTTGACTGACAAAAGAAGACCCCCTCAAAGATTAACATTTGTATAGTTCTAAAGCAACGTGTTTCTAAAGATCGCTGTTATTTATGATATCAAACAAACATGTTTTAAACTATAATTGGTAGAAAATTACTGGTGAATATTTAAAATAAATTGAATTGAAATATCTGTTTTATCATTTTTTTCCTATCCTTTGCTCAATAATTCTTAACCCTTTCAACAAATCTGCAGCAAACGATTTTGAAAACATCTGAGGAAAATGTGGAACATCGCTATAAATGAAAGTCAAATATTCAATGGAAATGAAAACATTGTGGCATAATGAGAAATTGTTCACTATGTGCAATTTCTTCTTTTGCCAGAGGGTTTTCATATTTTGTGTGATGTAAATTTCTCAAATGCATCTGCATGTTGGAAAAGGTTAAAACATTTTGGCAACCAATATTGGCTCAGACTTGCATGATTTGTTGGTAAAGACACATGGTTGTTCCAAGATTGCATGTCCTTTTGACTTTTGAAAACATTGTTGCAAAGAGAGAAATTGCTCATAACAAGCAATTTATCCTTTTGCCTTGATGTTTTCAAAATTATATATTCAATAACTGTACTTTTATTTATAAAGATGTTCCATATTTTTGTCTTTATGAGTGGGCGTTCCAGCCTTTGGGAAAGGACACCTAGCGTGTTCTCAAGTAGCGTCTTTTTCACTGATTTGTATACGCTCATTATTTGTTTTGCTATCAATTTCAAGTTTAGCCTGCTATGGTTATAAATAACCAGTGTCTTTGAAAGTAAAAAATACAACCGTGACATTGTAGGGAGTGAAACAAAACTAGGGGGCCCTAAATTAGAGAGGAAATCATTATTATCTAACGAAAGCTCTGAAAAGAATTTTAATGGGAATAACCTTGTCAGTCGTAAAAAAAATCGATGCCCCTTTATACATATATGGAAAAGAAAGGACAATGCACGAACAATTTTAACCCTTTCCCACTAACAGAAAATCTGCAGCAGACGACTTTGAAAACATCTTGGCAAAAGTATGGAAACTTTCTATAAATGAAAGTCTAGTTATCTAACAGAGTTGAAAACAAAGTTGCGAAAGGAGAAATTACTTGTTTTGAGCAATTTATTCTATTGTGACAGTGTTTTCAAATGTCGTCTGTTGCAGAGCTAGAAGTCAGAAAGCACCTATATGTGGGACATTTAAAAGTTAACTTGATACAAGTACATGTAATGTTGTTTAGAAAAGATGGGTTAAATAGTAACTTTTATCATTTCCCACATCTCAACAAATATGTAATAGGCACTTATGAAAACATCTGAATTTTCGTATTTTTTGCCTAAATATGTTCCAAGTCGTCTGGTGCAAATTTGGTGTACGTTGGAATGGGTTAACTTTATGGACTGATTCCTGTCTATCCTCTGTGCAGCATAGACTTGTGGGGAAACATAACATAAGCACTCAGGGATCAAGGCCAGGATGACGGTTTCGGTGAATTACGAAGGCAGCGACACGCTGTGAACTTGAAATACTGTTGAAATAAAAATAAAAGGGTTTCAAAAAAAAGTTGCCATCTTGGGTTTTAACCCTTTCCCACGTCAACAAATCTGTAGCAAAAAACTAAAGGATAACGAGAGGGCCATGATGGCACTGGATCGCTCGCCTGATTTTGTTTTCACTTTAGCCATATAAGCCCCCCAGGCGGCCTTAGTTTCCGACTAATCAACATGGCTTGAAGGAATCTGATAGAGGATCACCGTAAGAACATTTCTTAGAAGATTTTTTAAGTTTTCACTATAGCCATATAAGGTAAAATAGCCCCCCCCCCCCCCTGGCGGCCATGTTTTTTGACCAATCAACATAAACAGGAGCGGGAAATCCGACGACCAAGAGATCAGTTTGATGTGGCCTTAACCATTTCAACTTAAGATAATAGCAGGTTATGGTAACAACTTTCATAGATGACCAAGAATATTAATTAGTGATATAATCTACTATGTATCTAGCTCTAATGAGTAAGACTTCAGTAGTGCACTGGATCCTAATATTTAATACATTCAATATCACACTATGAGACATGTAACAGGGGAGACAACTCTCCATAAACTCTAACAACACATACATGTAGCTTTCAAATTGAAATGATCCACAGATCCAATTGGTATTAAATTGTGTCATGACTGCAATGACAGTACCCAATTTAAATTTTATACCCTCATGATTACGTGTACTCTTAATGAAGCAATTAAAGGCGTGTTTCTACGATAACAAATTTGTCAATGTATTTTTAGAATCCAGATTACTTCTGCACAACATGTTCTCAAAACAAACGGTGCATAAGTATTTGCATACAAAGACTAATAATCTATAATCTGTTTTCCAAATGGGGTCCAGACGATTCGTAACCTCTCTGTTTCGTAACAGGGAAAACATGGCCGTTTGGTAACCGAACCGTTTCGTTACTGGAAAATGTTTGGCTCTTTGGTAACTGATACTGTTTTTACCCGAAAACAATTTGACTGTTTCGTACCCGAAAATAAATTGGTTGTTTCGTACCCGAAAATATATCGGCCGTTTCGTACCCGAAAATTTATCGGCTGTTTCGTACCCGAAAGTGTTTTGAGCGTTTTGTAACCTATATCTTATTGAGCTCCTAATATTGCTCAATATAATTTGCAACAGTGCAATATCTTTTAATAGCTAGGTGCTATCTTGAACAAGTTTTTTTTGTTTAGACAAAGAACACCTTTGATTGTCAGTCGAAAACGTAACATGATAAGATATATGGGACGCACTCATTCCTCAAATCTGCTTTAAACATTGTAACCCTTTCGTTTCGTAACCTATATCTTATTGAGCTCCTTATACGTATGAAAGCTTTATAGGTTACACATACGAACACATCATAAAGAGATAAAAAAAAAACGAGAATTCAGTACAATCTTACTGTTTTTCACATATCAAATCTCAACCCCATAGGACTTTTTTTTCAGCCATTTTGCTTCTGGTTTTACTGGACTTTTTTCATAACCTGGCGATTTTTCCTTCTTAAGGGTTTTTATTTGCTTTGTGATTTCTAGTGTTTCAAAAGTGCTGTCCATTACAAGGTTGTGAGTTTGGGATTTAGATTGACATTGATCTAAATCAAGGCTTTCTAGTTTCTAGTATATGCTTTTCAGAATGTCCTTCAATAATATTATGATTTCGTTTGTATACCTGTTTGAAATGCTGGGCAAAAGTGTTAGCCATAGATCTTTTCATTGATCGCACAGTAATGTAAAACTTATAAATGCATTTTCCCTTAGTTACACAATTCAACTAAAACTTTCCTACTCAACCGTTAACATGATAAAATGACCGGATAAATACAGATTTATCCATAAATGTACGTTTTAACTCTTTAAGCAGCGTCTTTCCAAAGAGCTAATCGACTAGTCCATGTTCAAGATCGGGCGACTCAAATTTTCATGTTTTAAGAGATTTGGAATATTTTGATAACTCTATGCTGTTTTCATGTGAGACAGCTCATTACGAGCTGACTGACCCAATTTTGTGTTGTTCGCAAAATCTTCCTTATTGCCATTTGCGCTGAAAGGGTTAAAATATCTAAAATCTTTTGAATTCATAAACATTTTATAAATCAAAATGGTTAAATGTATGAATCTTCAGAAAATTTGATTTATTCATAGCATGGTGAATTCATCCCTAAAACTCATTTCACTGAAAAGAAACTCTTTTACCTAAAACACAAGTTAAATATGTTGGACTATGTATACACATATCTAAGAAATGAATGGTCACTAGAAAATTAAATCCCCAAGAAAAAGGATGGATGGATTTACTGATATGTCGAGTTTAAACCCGTTTGATAACAGCTTGCATTACTGCAGTTAGCTTTCTCCACTTGAACACAATTAGAAAAAGAGACATGGTAAGATCAGAAAAGAAAATTGTATATATTATGGTTCCCTTTGTGAACCTTTATACACAAATGAAAAGAGTTATTTATGATTATACAATGATACTCTGAATAACCATTTCCCACCTGAAGACACAATTTGGTGTACACGTAACCGCATCAGACGACATTTGAAAGGTAAAATTGCTCATAATGAGCACTTTCTCCATTTGCTACAATATTTACAAATCCTATTAAATGATAATGCTATTATTTAAAATAATTTTTAATGTTTTTGCCAAGACGATATTTTGAAGTCGTCTGCTACAGAATAAATGTAAAGGAGAAACAGACCAAAAGAACTTTGAAAGTGTGTTGAAATCAGATATCGTATATAATTATGAAATGTGAAATGTTTTATGGTAGTGAAACCCACATAGCGACCATAACGGGTCGTGCTGTACGAACATCAGTGTACATAATGACTAAATATGCACTGCCACGCTATGTCATATTAATGTGCACTATATGCCCGAGACCTCTCTCCGCCTCGGTGCAGGATCGATCCCCGCCGGGTCATACAGAAAACTTTAAAACTGGTGATTATTGCTGAACGATCAGCGCTTTAAGAGTTAAGGGTAAATAGATAAATTAGATCACTTTCCAGTTTTCTTCTTTCATTGTGTTGGCCTTGTTTTTCAAATGTTAATATAGGAAGATGAATATTTCCATGAAGGTGTCTCCGTTTGGTAATAAATTACTTCTCTATACGAAAAGGTGTTGGGTCCACATTTGTCAATCCACTTTCTCAGCTAAACCAATAGACTAGATTTCAATTATTTCCACATATGACAAATCAGCAGCAGACGACGTCGAAAACTTTTATTCAAAACTATGGAAACTCTCTTTAAATGAAAGTTTTTATGAGCATTTTTTTCTTTTGCCACCATTGTCAAACTTTGTCTGCTGCAGAGGCATCTGTATGTGGGAAGGGTTAAATCATTAAATCATAAATCTACAGAAGCTATTCGACAAGCAATATGTATCGCGGATCAAGTAACATCACGATTAGTTTAGCGTCATATATTTTAGGACGATGGTGATATTTAACATATTTTAGACCCTTTATGCCTTGCAGATGTTTATTAATTGCAGTTGTTTAATTATGCGTCAAATGATCAGAGAATAACGGGGGAAAATAATTAATTGATTAATTGGGATTAAACACCGTTTTCAACCATTTTGAAAATAGTCCAAAGATAGCGATAGCAAAACTTGTTCTCAACATAGCGAGGACTCTTTCCGACTTGTATACGCATGTTTACGCATTTGTAGCAGACGACTTGAGAGAAACATAATTATTGGCAAAAGAAGATTTCTTATAACAAGCAATTCTCCGTTTGTCACAATGTTTACTATTCTGTTCAATTTTTATACTTATATTTTTAGAGATTTTCAATATATTTTTCCAAGATGTATGTAAAGTTCTCTGTGGCATATTTTTTCTCTGAGAAAGGGGTATTACAAGATGTATGTGATAAATTAAAATTCAAAACAATTCGGTCTTGATTATTGATAGCCTTGGATTTAAACTAAGTACGTATATTTTCCCCCTAAATAAACTTTTTAAAAGAAAAATTGTTATTTTCTCTTTTAACCCTTTCCCTCATATAGACGCTTTCTGACACCTCTGCAGCAGACATCTTTTTGAAAACATAGTTACAAAAGAAGAAATTGCTCAAAACGACCAATTTCTCCTTTTGACATAATGTTTTCCACTTTTAGTCATAGGTTATCCATTCAATTATAGAGATTTTCTAGTTTTTTACAAAATATGTTCCAAGTCGTCTGCTGCAGAATTGTCGTATGAGGGAAAGGGTTAACTAAGGCCAAAAATCTTACAATACTCAATCATATGTATATATACATGTACTTTTCTTCTAATATTTGCTACATCCGAACTAATAAACGTGTCATTGCTATGAAACAATGCAAATGTATGCAAACATCTTTAGCAAAAAGAAAATTGGTGGAGCATAGCCATATGAAGAGAATGATCATGTTATCTATATAAGCAAAATAAGGTTTGAAAATGAAACATTTCGATGAGTAGCCTCTGCCTTAAACACTAAAATTGAAAATCATTTTGTTTTCAAGAGGGAATTAACTATCCCCCTAATAAGTATTAGAAGCCCAGATAAGAATAAAATGGATTAATAAGAATCTACGAAGATATATGAATGTATGCTCATTTTGTTATTTCATTGCTGATGCAGAGTTCATCCAATCAAGATATTGCAAATTGTATTGATATCTCTTAGAAATCAGACCGCACATGTGACATACTGTTGTTAATTTGACCCCAATTATCTAGTTAATGATATCTGCGATGCCCCTTTCTCCAACAATGTATCAATAGTTTCACAAACATGATTGAGAAGGATAAACTTTTTTGGGATATTTTTTTTAGAATGAAAAAATATAGTGAGACAAATATGAAATGAGATACCATTTTAGAGGTATTTTCTCTGTGTTTATTCCCAAATAGTTACTTTATCGGTTTAAGGGCTTGATTAAACAAGTTAATGTCGTATTGCAAGCAATACAAAAGTTCCCTACCGGACGAGGACAGCACATTGTGTCTTTTGACCTCTAAGTGTGACCTTGACATTTGAGGTACAGGCCTGGGTATTGTGCGCGACACGCCACCTTATCATGGTGAACATGTGTGCCTAGTAACTTGGGAATCCTATGATGCATTGTTGAGTTGCGTGCCGGACAAGGTACAATCTTATCAAACAGTTCTCATTTTGACTTTTGACCTCTAATTGTGACCTTGCCATTTGAGGTACAGGCCTGGGTCTCGTGCACGACACCTTATGATGGTGAACATGTGTGCCTAGTAACTTGGGAATACTATGATGCATGGTTGAGATGCAGGCCAGACAAGATACAGTCCTATCAAAGAGTACTCATTTTGACCTCGTAAGTTTGACCTTGACATTTGAGGTACAGGCCAGGGTCTTGAGAGCGACACGCTGCCTCATCATAGTGAACGTTCGTTCCATATTTCATGGAAATCCTATGAGATATGGTTGAGATGAGGGTCAGACAAGGTACAGTTCTATCAAACGGTACTCATTTTGACCTTTGACCTCTAAGTGTGACCCTGACATTTGAGGTACAGGCCTTGGTCTTGTGCGCAACACTCCGCCTCATTATGGTGAACATGTGTGCCAAGTTTCTTTGAAATCCTATGATGCATGGTTGAAATGTGGGCCGGACAAGGTACAGTCCTATCAAATAGTACTCATTTTAACCTTTGACATCTAAGTGTGACCTTGACATTTGAGGTACAGGCCTGGGTTTTGAGCATGACCTGGCGCCTCATCATGGTGAACGTTTGTACCAAGTTTCTTGGAAATCCTATGATGCATGGTTGAGACGCGGGCCGGACAAGGTAATCCTATCAAACAGTACTCATTTTGATATTTGATCTTTAAGTGTGACCTTGCTATTGGAGGTAGAGGCATGGGTCTCGTGCGCAACACGCTGCCTCATCATGGTGAACATTTGTGCCAAGTTTCTTTCAAATACTATGATGCATGGTTAAGATGCGGGCTGGACAAGGTTTTGTGGGACTGACAGACAGACGGACAGACGGAATCGACCAAACCTATAGTCCCCAAACCAGTCTTTGACCGGTAGGGCTAATAAGACATGATAAGCAGTTTCTTAGATTTTTGTTTAACTTTGTGGATTAAGTGACAATGAGGACTAACATTAGTAAACAGGTATGTGGAATTTAATCTTGATCTTCAAAATTTGACAAAGGAGACCTGATTCAGCATCTTCTAAATACAACATACCATTCATAAGTTAACAAAAGTTTGATTTTTAATAACATGCTGTCTGCCATCCAAATTTTCAATTACAATTTTCCGTTACGAAACAGCCGATATATGTTCGGGTACGAAACGGCCGAATTTTACTTCGGGTACGAAACAAACAATTTATTTAGGAGTACAAAACAGCAGATTAATTTTCGGGTACGAAACAGTAACAGTTACGAAACAGCCGAACATATTCTGGGTACGAAACGATTCGGTTACGAAGCAGCTGAAACAGCCGATTTTTATTTCGGGTAAGAAACAACCAATTTATTGAAGGGTACGAAACAGCCGAACGTTTTCTGGGTACAAAACGGTTCGGTTACGAAGCAGCTATTTTTTTTCGGTTACTAAACGGACAGGTTACGAAACGACACTACTCCCTTTGCACCCAATTTTTTTCCATACTGAATATAGGAAATTTCCCCTTATATACTACGGCCCAGCTCATGAAATCCAAATGAAATTACATAGAACAAAGCAGGGAACCATGGCCGACATTTATTCATATCCGGCCGACGTCACATCCGTCCAAATCAAGCTGGTTCCCGAGATAACGACAATCACCTTTTTGTTTACATTAAAGGCTGATAACCAGAACCTATCGGCTACGATTCCCTTTGTTTTAGGTAAGAATTTTTATCTCTCTCGTTTTCGTAACATATATTAACACAGACAATACCATTTTGGCGTTCTAGGCAAAGATATAAGATCAAGCTGTATTGTAAATTTGAATGTTTTGCATTCATTGACGGATGTTCCTGGCGATGGAATAATTGTCTGATCCAAGATGATCTTCGTGGTAAATTTGTTTCACTAGATCAATGACAATGCTTCACAGACCTACTAAAGTCGTCAGTCCTTCTGACAAAACTCCTTTGGACGGTCAAAGATCGATGCAAAAATTGGTTGAACATACACCCTGTGACACAAATCAGAGACATGTATTTATGTCTCTGCCCAAATACACCAAAACAATGTTCATGTTTGTGAGTGACAGACAACAAATATAACATGAAAGGTGGGATATTTTGCCATTAAACTGCAAAAGTTTCTTTTAAATTCTCAATTCCTTTATTCTAGCTATCACTATTTGTTTTGTTAGTGATCCGGAACTCTCACGCTTACTCTATGATGTAAGAAATAAATATGACCCTAAGTCCCTATGCATAAATATCACAAAAATAGCACATAAGAAAGTAAATCTATTTTTAGAAGTGTTCTTCGAAGTTCTCGAGTGCAGATTGTTTACACATTTAATGACGTAATATCTTACGTGTCTACTGCTTGGCATCCACTTCATTTTTTAGTGGTGAACACATTTGCAATGTGGACGGAATATTTAAGACTAATGGCTAATCAGGTAAAACTAATAGCTTTTTAGGCGAAAAGAACCCAAGAAGAAACGTCCCCAGTGTATTCAAGAGACATATCCGGTGTCCAAAAAAGGAAGTTGGAACAAGTTTTCTAAAAGACATTACTGGAGACACATATCCGTGGCCGAGACGGATTTATATAGGCATGACTTGTGCTGTGTGTTCTAAACAAAATTTTAAAAAATGTTTTTACAATTGATAA
Organism: Serripes groenlandicus; assembly: GCA_031761405.1. NCBI lineage: Eukaryota > Metazoa > Mollusca > Bivalvia > Cardiida > Cardiidae > Serripes > Serripes groenlandicus. Next base: position 48,945 of record JASEVX010000277.1, read on the forward strand.
AAGGATGTGATAATCAAAAATTAATCTTAACAAGGCACATTGCATGGACGGTAGCCAGAAATCTCGACCCCAAGAATTCTCGACCCCATTATCGGATTATATAGGTGTGAATGGATGGTTTAACACACAGGTGTCATAAACAAAAGACTGATTATTGATACTTACTTACCTGTTGATTGATTATTTAAATGATCTCGATGTGTTCTAAATAGTTAATCTGCAGCTGTCTGCTGCGGACGACTTTGAAAACATTTGGTGAGAAAAGGAGAATATGTACATGACAGGTTGACTTCTGGCTAAGGTATAGTTATATTAATGAATAAGGAAGATTGTGAGAAAAGGAGGAAATGTCTTCTGTCAAACAATACTTCAAATCTTAAGAATACTTTGAAAACCATGATATAGGATAATTTATAACAATGTTGAAACATACATCATTATTACATTAATCATTATCTAAATGTAGTGATTATACAACAAAAGAACCATCATCCATTCACACCTATATAAACTGGGATCTAAATTGGGGTCGACAATTCTGGAAGCCGTCAGGACCACTGCGATGCTTTAAAAGAATCCACCCTGAAGCTAAACATCATTCAAGTAAGTGTAAAAACATCTTGCAAAACAGTTAAATCTTAAAAATTAGAAAATGCACAATTGATTTTAATTCAAAAGCATTGTGAGAAGTATAATTGCATATTGTCAACAATTTGACATTTTTTCACAATGCTTTAAAACATCATATGCTGTAAGGTCAAATGTCATCTTCATAAGATAAACACAAAAGTAAGTTACATCTGTATCATCAGTAATTATAATAATCCTATGTCAATTAAAATGTTGATTTATCTTTGATTGTCAACAATATCTGTTTAAACCCCTCAATGGCTACTTTTTCTGAACACAAGTGGGGAATTGGCCCCTTTTCAAAAAATTATAGAAGCATCTTTGCCCAAATATACTCAAATGAAAAATGTATAAAAATACCAAAATACACCGGGATCCTCAAAGTCTACCTAATTCTTAAAAAAATGCTCCAAATATCTGAATCAGAATTCAGTGAAGATTGGGATTTTCCGCACACATTGGGCGAGAACTGGTTGTATCTCCAGAACATTGAGTGTGATTAATATTTATGATTAAAGCTTGTTTCACAATTGATGTAAAAAAGATAAGTTTAAAGTCACTGGTTTAAAGGAATAATCTAGATAAGACTGCACAGGGGTACAAACTGGTCTAAAACAAAACTGGTTGCAGAACCCAAAGCTTGGTTTTTTGACATAACTAATATACATGTATATTGTTTTCAATTCTGGTCTATTTTTTAAATATTAGGCTATTTAAAAGGAAAAAGGTATAAATAGTGTTTGTAATCTCATTCTTTAATTTATCCTTTCATTTTATATAATATTAGTTATTTGGTCTGTTACTGACCCACTGCGGAAAAATAGGGGGTTTGTGGAATTTATAAGGGGCGAGGCGTTAGCCGAGTCACCCTATACATTCCAGACCCCCTATTTTTCCGTAGTGGGTCAGTAACAGACCAAATAATTGATTTATTTCATCGACCACCTTTCATGAGCAAATAAATAAATAATATTGTTTCATTTACATTAACGTTTACAATATGTCTAGATGAAATTTACAGGTTTGGGCGTCAAATGACTAGCGTTATGACGTCAAACCGCTGACGTGATGTCATTTTCCTAGTATTAGGTCCCAGTATTTTTTAAAATTCCTAGTATTAAACCCACTTTAATAATGAAATGAAACAATATCAATTTGTTTTGCTTATGAAAGGTGGTCGATGAATAAATCAGTTATTTGGTCTGTTACTGACCCATTACGGAACAATTTTGTGTTCAATTTCATAAACACAATTTACAGTTGTAATATTGTTAGTGGTTTCCGTGATTTTGAGATAGAAAAAGGTGAATCGATGAATGGCGGCCATTTTGTCGACTATTGACTTTGCAGTTATTGTCTGATGTCATTTATTATAACAGCAGTCAATCAAATTCTGCATCAAGTTTTATTTTAAAACAGAATGGATTTAGAACGTCCCATACAATCATGGAATAACAGTTCTGATGGCGATTACTGGAGAGGAAATTAATATAAGCAGTTAGTGATATACCCCTTGGTCATTGGTACCTGTCTATACAATGAAAATATCATGCATCTTTGACTGTGGGGTAATATTCTTTCCTGCATACACATCAAAACAGTAAATGGATTGAGATCAACCTGTACAATCATGGAATCACAGCTGTTATGGCGATAATGGGAGAAGAAGTTCATGTAGGCAGTTAGTGATATACCCATTGGTCATTGGTGCCTGTCAAAACAATAAAAATTGCATGCATCTTTGACTGTGGGATATAACTTCCTGCATCAACATCAAACAAGGCAATATATTGAGAGAAACCCATTTACTGATGGAATTACAGCTGTTATGACAGGACAGGAGAGGAACTTCAGCTGATTACCTTTATTACTTACAAGGTAATCTTTATTAATGGATAAGTTTATCAAAATCATATCGAGCTTGTTTTATCTAATTAAATGTAGTATATAAAGGAAGTCCTGTTTTTTATTGCACAGTTTGTGTTTTTTATGATCAGGTTTTGTCTGATGTCCTTTGGTCACACGCCATCAACAATTGCAATTTGCCTTGTGAACAATCTACAGGCAACATTTTACAACATCCAATATGAATGAAAGTTTATCAGAAAATCATCTCCATCAAATCTTGGCCAAGTTATAGACTGGGTCGTGTGAGGTGAAAAACTAGGTTTCAATGTCAATTTGAAGGAACATATTGAAAACACTCTGGATGCCTTAATTTAAAGTTAAGCATGTTGAAATGTTTTCAGAATAACTGTTTTGATGATATCTAGGCTAAGTTTAAATATATTCGGTCATAAACTAGGTCATGTTGGGTCATAAACTAAGTCACTCCACCAAATTGAAGGAAAATCTTGTTAGTCTAGAAACCACACTTTGCCTTGAGAAGCTTGAGGCTTTGTCAGAATGTTTGTCTTGACAATATCTAGACCTAGTAAGAATAAGGGTCATGGTGGGTCAAAAACTAGGTCAATAGACCAAAATGAAGTAACATTTTGTTAACACTCAGATATTTTGAATGCTGCATTTTTTATTTTAACATGTTGAAATGTTGTCAGAACTGGTGTTTTGGTGAAATCTAGACTAAAATATAGGTCATGTTGAATAAAAACAACAATGAGGTCCAAAGAAAAACATTTGAGAACAATCATGTAAACAGCTTGACCTCAAGGTTTGATTCAGCATCTTGAAACTTTGTCAGAATGTTCGCCTGATGATTATTGATATCTAGACCAAGTTCAAATATTGGTCAAGTCGGGTCAAACATAAGGTCACTAGACCAAATTAAAGGAAAATCTTATTAACACTCTGACAGCTGTCCTTTTAATGTTAGCATGTTGAAACTTTGGCAGAATAGATGTTTTGAACATTGCTTTTAACCCAGAAACTATGTCACTAAGCCTAATTGAAGGAAAAACTTGTTTTCACTATTTACGTTTTTTACCTTTCTGTATTGATTATGTTCATGTGATGAATTGAATGTTAAATTTGTTGAAGATTTGACTTTGCACCAAGAGATAAAGTAGGAATAGTGTACAACAGCTGTCTCAGTTCCGACAGCTTGAAACAGATTCCTTTATCATGGTAGTCACATACCTACAGGTTAGAACCATTATAGACGCTGTGCTCGTGATGAGGCTTTGCCTTTTTCATATTAACAATGTATTTTTAGAATCCATATTACTTCTGCACATGTTCTCAAAACGAACGGTGATGCATATGTATTTGCATACAAAGACTAACAATCTACTAAAACAACATCTTTTCCAAATGACATCAGTATAGGTAAGAATGCAAGTCAGAAATAACGGGAGAACGAAAAGCGAACTTACGTTTACACTGGGCGCCGCCATGTTTGTTGACATTTTTTGCAGAGTTCATATGTCTCCGTAAATAAGTTCATGTAGTTCATGTAGAGTTAGAGACCAGATAAGTTTTATAACTTATAAGCATATTTATGCTTTTGTTGGTCCTTTAAAATATGTTTTCCCTTGTTGGAATTGTGTGATTTTTTAATCACAGCTTTTATCACTGTCTCCTTGTCATGGAGACAGGGACAGTTTAATATTTTGTCTTCTATAACTCTTTCAGGATGTGTGCTATATTTAGGGTTTTTTTCATGTTAAAACTATTTACATTAATATCTGGGTTTCTGATCTGTATCCAACATTACTATATTATTTACTATTATTTTATGTCTGTACTTTTTGTTAGTTTATTCATTAATAAGGACTATAACAATTTGCCTCGAATTTGTTTGGAACAAACCAGTGTCTGTTTAGTCTAGACTTAAATGTGTTTAGCGTTGGTGCCTCAACAACCAGAGATTTAAGGTTATTCCAGTCGTTTATGACCCTGTGACTGTAGCAATTTTTCCTTAATAGTTTTTTTGATCTTGGTTTGAATAACTTATGTTTGTGCCCTCTGGTCTCGACCGTGTTGCTAGTTTTAAACAGTCCCACTGATGTCTTGTCTATTTCATTTATCAGTTTATATGTTTGGACTAAATCTGTCCTTTTTCTTCTGTATTCGAGAGTCGGTAGTCCCAATTCGATTAATCTATCAGGATAAGATTTCCCTTTTAAGCTACTGAGGGTTCTGGTTGCTCTTCTTTGTACGTTTTCTATTGATTTGGCATATTTTTTAGTTGATGGGCCCCATATTACGGATGCATATTCAAGGTGTGGCCGTACTAGGGTTTTGTATAATTGAAGGAACATTTCCTTGTTCATAAATGAAAAATTTCGTACTATTAGTCCCAGATTTCTATTCGCCAGGTTTATTTTTATGTTAATATGGGTTTCAAAATTAAGTTTATTATCGAAGGTGACTCCCAAGTCTTTTTCATTATGCACTTCTTGTATTTTGTGAAGTACATTGAGTGAATCTTTCATGAAGTATTCTGTAGGTGTATTTTGTCCCAGGTGCATTGATTTGCATTTTTTCATGTTAAATGTCATTTGCCATTTTTTTGCCCACTCACATGCGGCGAATATATTTTCTTGTAGCAGTGTTTGTTGGTCTGGGGTATTAGTCATGGAGTATAGTTTGGTATCGTCTGCGAATAGCTTAACTGTACAATTGAGAATGTCTGGAATGTCGTTAATGAATATTAGAAATAGGACTGGTCCGAGAACACTGCCTTGGGGAACCCCGCTTGAGACTATTTCCCATGATGAATATTTACCATTAATTGACACTCTTTGTTTCCTTTCGTTTAGAAAGTCTGCAATCCACTTATAGACTTTACCCCTTATTCCCAGAGCCCATATTTTTGCTAATAGTCTTCGATGTGGAACCTTATCGAAAGCTGCCTTAAAGTCCAAGTATATGATGTCTAGGTCATTATTATCGTCAAGAATTGAAGTCCAGTCTTCTACGCATTCTAGTAATTGAGTTGTGCATGATTTACCTTTTCTGAATCCATGTTGGAATTTAGATAGAATATTATTGTTTTCAAGATGATTTACTATGGCGTTTCTAATTATTTTTTCCATTGCTCTACAGCATATTGAAGTGACACTGATTGGTCGGTAGTTTTCCGCATTGGATTTCTTTCCCGATTTAAAGATTGGAGTAACATTAGCATGTTTCCATTGATTTGGTAATTTTCCTTCATAGAGGGATTCTTTAAAAATTACTGTTAATTGTTTGTGAAGTTGGTCTTTGCATTCATACATTAATCTTGGGTTAATTTCGTCTGGTCCTTGTGATTTAGATGGATTAATTTCGCTAAGTACTTTTAGTGTTGTTATTTCATTAATTTCTATATCCTCAAGATGATTACATGCATGTGTTTGTGGTTTTGGGATAGGTTCTACCTCATTAGTAAAAACTGTGCAGAAGTGGCGATTTAGTTCCTGTGCGATTTCTAGATCGTCTGTTGAATTTGTTCCATTTATATCCATAGAACTTATTCCTGATATTGTTTTAGTGTTTGATCTCACATGTTTCCAAAAAAATTTAGGATCGTTTTGGATATCTGTGGCTATTTGTTTTTCGTAGTTGTATTTAGATTTTCTGATAAGATTTTCTGATAAGATTTTCTGATAAGATTTGTTGCTTCGTTTCGGGCGTCTTTATATTTGTTGTAAGTTATAATGTTTTTACAGAGGCAGTATTTTTTCCATTTCGCTTTTTTCTTATTGATGGCTAATTTTGTTTCCGGGTTGATATACGGGATATAACGATGCATAACTAACATGAAAATGCCTGCACTTAATTTTGAATAACTCTTTCTAGTTTTCAGCTCAGATAACATTTTTTCTTGATCATATTTAAATGGCCACACCGTTCTTGTCAAAGACTGCTTCTCCTTTCTAACCAACACATTCGCACCGCTTCACGTTCACACTTCGCTCTTTGGTCCGAAAACTTTCGGCCCTTACACAGTATACCACACAACATAATTTCCAAGCAACTGACTGCTTTTCCACATAGACTGTGAAACAGCCCATTGGTGAAAGACGAATGACTTTTGTCAAACGTCGGAAAGAATGTTGGCCAAGCTGGTATTCGAACTCACAACCCCTGGATTGACAGCCCACGTCGCTACCGACTGAGCTACCGGGGCTCGGTAAAAATAAGAAGATATAAATAATTTCATTCAATTTAACCATTATAAATCTTATATTAATTGTTACTCTTCCATTCTTCATTTTGATCAATTCTCAGCATCATGTTATTGTATTACAGTATATTTCTGGGAAGAGTTAATTAGAAAGCATCAAATGTCAGGCGCGTAGCTGGGTCGAAATTGAGACTACGCACTATTCTAGGGGTCCGGGGGCATGCCCCCCCCCCCCGGAATTTTAGTTTCGTCTATATCGCCTCAGATGACTTTTGGCGTATATTTCACACTATCTAATTGACCCTAATTAATACCGAAATGAACGGCATAAATACACGAATACCCTTAAAACATTTGCAGAATTTGGAATTTATTTTTTCTAATATTGACTGTCGCTTCAACAAAGTGAAACCTCGAAGACGAAGAGTCCACAGTTAATAGTTCGAACTATCGGAAGTTCGATGTATTAAATTTCGGACATAATGACGACGAAGAAGAATCTTATCCTCTAAAAATACATGTAGTAAGCTTTATCGAAATAAAAATGCAAGTAATCATTGTGACACTTTTATTGCGAAGAAAATGGAGTACTTACGCAGACAAAAGAGTACTCCACAACTTTATTCTATATTTGTATTATTACTATCCAACAAACAGATATTTTCTGAAGCATCTGCAGCAGATGACTTTTGAAATCATAGTGACAAAGGGATTTTTTTAGATTCACCACAATCCTTTCAACGCTTTTCAGAAACTATACGTTCATTTTTGGCGAGTTTCCATACATGTACATAGACGCTTTCAAAGATGTTTGCTGCAAATATGTTGTAAGTGTGAAAGGGTTCTTTCTATACATGGCCAATATAAAATGATATGTCAATCGTATACATGTATCCTTACAAGTACAATAAAACGGGCCTACAGCATATAAAACGAGTGATTGATTGATTGATTGGGGTTTAACGCCGTTTTTAACAATTTCTCAGTCATATCAGGGCGGCCAGTTCACCTACTCATGCATTTCCTGGTTTTCTCACACCAGTACTCCACACAACAATCTTTCCATGCAATTAAAAACGAGTGAAAAAAACGCACTGCCTTTTAAAATCAACTAAACAAACAAGTTACGAGATGATTAATAATATTAATAATAAAGATTTGAAAATAGTCGACTGAATTGATTGATTGATTGATTGGGGTTTAACGCCGTTTTTAACACTTTCATATCACGGCGGCCAGTTAAATAACCTACTCATGTGTTTCCTCACACCAGTACAACACACAAAAATCTTCCCAAGCAACTGGCTGCTTTTCCACATAGACTCAGCCCATTGGTGAAAGACAAATGACGCATGTCGCATTGACTTTTGTCAAACGTCGGAAAGAGTGTTGGCCGAGCCGGGATTCGAACTCACAACCCCTGGATTGACAGCCCTCGTCGCTACCGACTGAGCTAGCGGGCTCGATAGTCGACTACAAGATGACATATTATTCGTTGGAGCTATACATGTGTTCTTTGAGCTTTAAATGAAGTCAAAGGAACCGTGTTTTAGTTCGAGAATTCGAGTCTTTCAGAAATTCTTTTAAGCCTACTAGCGAAATAGAAGGGCCAGTCGTCGCTCCTTTCTACTTGCAAATACATCCATCACTAAGTCATTGTTTACAGTGTATGTCTCGATTACGGTGAATGTTCATCATTGTTTTTCTGTTTTTGCCACACTGTTTTCAAGTTTATTCAATAATTCATTTAGGGATGGGAACGAATATTCGAATGTTCGAAAAACGGACGAATATTCGAATACTGTTTTCGAATAAGAATATTCGTTTTCAGTTAACGATTTTTTTAAGATATAAACAAAAAATGACCAAACATTATTAGTAAATTTCTGACAGAGTTGGAGCTAATAATGATTAAGGGTGAAGTGATAAAGATTGTGTATGTGTCGTTTGTTGTGTCTTTACGGTTTGTTCCTTATACGTCGAGTCGATTTAATCCCTAGCTGGTCGGTAGAGCGGATCGAGGGGACCATTAGAGGGTAATTATTTGACAGGTAAATATGTATACCTGTTGCTTTAGACTCATGATTTATTGAGACGGGTATGTTTTTATATATATGATACAGTTGAGTCTTCTTTAATGTCTTTTAGATGTTTTAACCCATTGTCTTGTGTAGACATAAATAGTTCATTAATATACGATTTTCTGATGCGTTTGCACCATACGACCAGTAGAAAATAGTTAAACCGAAGAGCTTTGATTTCTTTATTTCCCTAAATGTTTTCTGCTAATTTTAGTGAATCCTTACTAGTGTAGTCGAAGAAAATGTAACGGTTCATTGTACAGTACATAATTCTTAATGATCGGAAATTACATGAAACAAACTCACTTTGTTATTTATTTTTTATTTATGCATAAACAATTATAATCAAGAAAATATATACATACAGAATTTCCCTAAGAATGCGAAATTTAAAACATTTGAGAAAAGTGTAACCTAGGATTACCCTGCAAATAGTATTTGAAAGACCATGCCTGCACATACGTGCAAGTTGATCTTTTGCTGCATTATCGTGTTTTTTCATTCCATTAATTGTCTCTAAGTTTGGTCAGCTCTTTTGTAAAAAATGTTGGAATTGGTCGAACTTCTTCTGCGTAGCGCTGAGATATCTTGCTCATGATCTGTTTGGCAACGATTATGACTAAGTGATTGTTAGATTTTTCATCTCTTTACTTATACGTAAGTTATTCGTATGTTTCTAACGGTTTGAACTTAATTAAAATCAATGAAGAGACAGAACAGTTTATTTTTTCTTTAAAAGCAAATAGATTAAAAGGCACAGTTTTACATTTAATTTGTTCAACAGATACCTTGACAGTTTGAACTTAATTACTTATGACTAGAAAATAATACCTTAAGAATAGGTATGGTAGATGCTGGAGCATCTATTTGACTGGAAAAACGTTGACGTTCTTACCGTATGTATTTGCGACAATGATAGTGTGGTTAAAGAAATCGCCATCACGATTTGAAGTGGTATTCGAATCAAATTGACGACAGAAAGCAGCGAATAGTATTACCTGCGTGTTTATATCAATTACATACATCTGCTATGACACATAATATAACTTAATGCGAATTAAAACGAACGTTTCGCAAAAAATAGTTTAACAGTTACAACATTATTTTTAGTTCATTTAATATTCGATCGAGAGATTTTTATCGAAAAGATATATAGTTTAGGCTCCCGTTTGTCTACCATATGCCAACATTTCAAGACTATCTATTGAGCAGATCTTAAATCACAATGTCGTTAAACGTATATTTATATATTAATACGCATCCAAGATAATAACATGAACACTTATATGTTCATTATCATCAATTTCAATCTTTTAAGTAATCTACTCCCTTACACACAATGGTAGGTTGTATTAATGTGCTTCGCTTTAAAGATTTAAAGTAGTTTTAAAATACATTAAAACTACAATAAAATGTGTTTTGATTTTCATAGTATATTAACTGTCTTGTTTACTTCAATGTTTTACTGATTTGCATTTTTGTCACGTATTTCAGATAACTTTTTAAAGAATATCATTTCACCCTTGAAAATGAATCTGCAAGTATGAAACGTCACGTCGCTGGTGACTATATTTTTAAAAGGCATTCGTGTTTCCAATGTTTTAAGTTTGTGATTCATTAACCTCCTATTTCATTTTATTACATGCTCTTTGCGAGTATTTACTCGTCCCTGATTAGACATGTAGCAAACGTTTATAAATCACGGAAGGTCCTTTAAGCAGCCAGCGAACAAGCAATCAATTGACTCCAACAAACATCTTGTCATACTTACCAAATGGACAAAGCTTGGAAAAAGTAATTGGATGCTCCAGTAATGGAGGTAATAAGAAGACAATGTTTCTTAAATAATGTTGTAATATGTAGTTTTATGTATTGAGTAATGTCGAAGTTTAACGTATTTATATAAATTGAACATATGTTATATCAAAAAACTCATTTGAATAGATTTATATGTCTTAAATAGTGTTGTGATATAATAAACAATTAATGATATTTTATTATTTGTTATTTCAAACTCCAAAATACTTAAGTGAGGATTGTGAGAATTTTGGACGGATTGCTTAAACAATGCATTCGTCTCTCAGTGCCGACACATGATATGATTCAAATTGAACTGCACCTTTGCTTGAGAGTTGCGGGAAGTACGGAGTCAAAAGAACAGAACAGTGCGAGATGGACTTCAAAAAGTAAACATCTAGGTCCCAAGGTGCGCACTTCCCCTTTTAAATATTGCCTTTTCTGTCTCTTGTTCATAACTTACATTATATTGTGCAATGCTTACATAAGGGGTACATGGCTACGAGAACAATTTAAGTAGAACACTTTTCGATCATTCACTTTTTATAATACAACTATCAATCGAACATCAGTCATCATTTATAAGTACTTGAAGTATCCATTACCGCTGAGAAGAAAGTTTTGCTCGTTGAATATATATAGTAAGTTTGTTTCAAGACCAATATACCTTTATTAAATTAATATACTTTTAGGGGTGTTTTGCATTGAAGATAAAACAACTCGTAGCACAACATAGCAGAAACGTACACAATGTCGTATAACGTAAAACACCGTAGCATAATACAGCTCTTAACGTAGAACAACGTGTTACAGCATATCATAGCGTGGCATAACGCTGTACGAGGAACGTGGTAGCAACGAGGCCACAACGTAGCATAGCGCAGCACAACATGTCAGCAAACGCAACTGAACGTATCAACCGGTGGGACGCGCTATGTACACGTTCTATTACGTTTTGGCTACGTTTCTGCTTCGTTATACTACGCTGTACCACGTTCTCGCCACATTGTTGTACGTTGTGGGGAAACGTGAGCGAATTTTGAAAATGTCGAAAATTAAAATGTCCAATTCACGTTTTGTCACATTTGATCACGTTTTAGCCACGTAGTTCTACGTTTGCTCACGTTGTAGCCACGTTTCCAAACGTAGCTGAACGTGGCGGCCAAAACGTGATACTATGACTGAGGCAAAATGCTTAAAAGAAAACAATTAAATTATAACATGCATTTTAATTGTAATTAATCTGATCAATTACCGTGTATCCTTCAGATATATTGACAGTTTGAACTTATGAAAAATGTTATTCTAAATTTAGATTTTTCTTATCAAAATACATTTAAATTCCGTATCCTTACAATCAAATAAATTGATTTATATTTATATTTATAGTTCTATACCCCTTTAGGTACCCCCTAATGCCGGATAATATCATTACGATCATAACCAAAACATAGTCGACATTTACATCATAGACAGCTATTGCAACACTTAAAACAAAAACATATTTAACGTTGCATTACGTCTCAAAAGTATGCAGCTTTCCTCTTTATTACCTATTTAAAATCAAATTCACATCAGCAAACAAATTGAATCGTCCGCAATTTCTTCTAACACGCGGTTAAATTGACTAGACGAAATCCCTGGACAAAATTGTCTGCCCGGCAAGCCGATCCTATTTACTTCCCTTTGACCTAAATAGAATGACTTTTTTCGATAAATCGCATGATGATAACATTTCAGTTTACGAATACCTATTGCGGAATAGTGTACAAAGTTTTCGATTGATTCGGTTCAACAGTTAGGCAAATATGGCAATTACCCTTTGTAAACACTATACTGTGCCTTTAGCTCACAAATGGATACCTTTCTTGTGTTAAAATTAAATGTTTTCAGTGTTTAATTTTAGTCATAAAATATCATGCTAGATAGTAGTTTATGATGGTTTTCACTTTGTAAGAGTGTATTCAACATGTCAGTGAGTTGATTTGATATACAATTTCAATCTTTCTTATTTTTTATGAAAATTTAATGGCATGACCCCTTTTTTCTGCTTGAAAAAACAACATGTTGATGATATTTCTCAAATAAAATTCTGTTTTGGCATTATTTTGTTTCACAGGGAAGCAGAACTTCTTCATGCCACTAAATAACATTGAAATAACACTGATATACATAACTGAACACCTTTATCTCTTATTGTTTATGACTATAAAAGTCAAGGGTGCGAAGTTAAAAATCCCGAAATATGCCAATATAAGCGTGCTTTGCTGTAATAACCTGGAAAGAAAAGATAGTTTCTATTCCAGCATTAACTCATTTGATAGTAAGGAAGTCTCTAGGACACATTCAAGCATTGGAAACACAGAAATGTGCACACAAAACCCAATTGTTGGCAAAATTAGGGTTTCAACACAAAAATCTGGTTGATTTTTCAGAAATGACACAGGAAAAGGGGTCTTGGAAAAGGTGCAAATTGTGTACATCCAATACATTTCTACTGCTGAATGGGGCAACCCACCGCTCGCAGTCATGGAAGTTTTCCGGATGCAATGAACACGGCAGATTTTAATCAAAATGGACCTAGCGGAGGATTTTTCATGTGTTGCAGATATCCAATGGCCCTTTTTTTCCTGCCGCGCAGTCCAAAATAATGTATCTTATACTCCAACAAGAATATGCAAGACATTTTCACTTGAAAAAGGCTTCAATTTAACCTCATCAGGCCAAAGTTATATGAAACAACTGCGATTTGTGACGAATTTGGAAATCATAAAAGGGAGGTAACTGAAAAAGTGTTATGGTTCAGTCAAAATCTACAGCTGTTTTTGGCCTTTGAACACTCTAAATAATAGACTTAGGTTAAGCAAGAATTCCTTTGCATGTATATCCGTTGAAATCAATCAAGAATATGTTAAAAATAGACCAAAACCCAGTTTTGAGTAAAAACAAATTGATGTGAACAAAATGAAATTGCTCATAAATAGGAATTTATACCACTTTTTCCAAAATGTTCCCACAGGTCATTGGCTGAAGGTGCATGACATGGCATGTATGTGAGAGAAAGGTGAAGTACCTGGTCATATATGCTGCTGAATATGTGGCTTGGTTCACATCACAAGATTCCCAGGTTATTGTTTTAGCATTCTACCCCCAGTCTGACAGAGAACAATCAAAGCGCTGAAAGCTCTAATGGTATAGGGGCATATGTAAGTTGAAAATATATGGCATAGATACTATCGACAAACATTGTTGAAACAAGAAACAATGACCTTTAAAACAAACCAAACCAAAAATGTGTGAAGCAACCCATACTACCTGCCAATAACATATACCTTATTTATCAAAGTTTGACCCTTTTCTTGTATAAACAAAATAAATCAGGAAGGACAACAGATTGACAAAATACCGAACAGCGACGCTTAATTAAAATATTTCCAGTTCAGAAATCACTAAAGATCCAAAGTGTATATTGTAATCATGCTGATCAATAAAAGACAATCAAATAAAGCATGCTAGAGTTATGTTTCTTTTTGAACTGCACATCTGTAGCTCTGCGTTCCCAATACACCAAGTCTTAAATTGATACATTGGACATCTATTGAGACAATAACCGAAGAAATGAAAACATGAGTTTACACCTAAAAAAACAGATCAGATTTGTGTTCAAAATATTGTATCGATCTCTTAATCCCAATGTATACGTGTGACGACTATGAAATGGATCATCAAAACAGAAACAAAGTTTTGACCAATTAATGCAAACCGTAACGGACAGACGGACGGATGGATGAAGACAAAGACGGACAGACAGTCAGTCGCTCCGGACAAAGTACACAGCTTGGGGAAGCATTCATTAACGAACAAGGGTTTTGATTGATTGGGGTTTAACGCCGTTTTTAACAATTTCTCAGTTATATCACGGCGGCCAGTTCACCTACTCATGCATTTTCTGGTTTTTGCACACCAGTACTCCACACAAGCAACTGGCTGCTTTTCCACATAGACTTAGCCCATTGGCGGAAGACGAATGACGCATGTCGCATTGACTTTTGTCAATCGTCGGAAAGAAAGTTGGCCGAGCCGGGATTCTAACTCACAACCCCTGGATTGACAGCCCGCGTCGCTACCGACTGAGCTACCGGGGCTCGGCTAACGAACAAAGGCATTTCACGCCGGGAACGCATGTGTTGCATGCGAAAGTCATATAATAAGTGAGAACATGGAAAGACAAAAATATACAGACTCCAAACGCAGCATGCTAAAGTTATGGTAATGGTGTACTGCAAATCTGTAGGTCATACGTTACCTACAAACCAAGTTTGAAATGGATACAATGGAAATTAATTGAGCAATCGCTGAACTAAATAAGGAAAAATGGAGATAACTAAAATAAACAGACCAGAGTTATGTACCTAGTACTTTGCCGTTCTCCTGATCACACGGTATATGTGTGACCACTTTGAAATAAATCTGCCATACAGTAATAACGTGTTGACCAATACGTGCAATCCATGACGGACGGACGAATGCACATTCAGGCAGACAGCCGGCCGGACGCCGGATTATACCTCCAAGCTTTACAGACAGAGACAACTCATAAAGTATTGATTACAGAAGACTGGTTCGATGCGTCTCCGAAATGGGACTGTACAAGGTTAATTTACAAACAAAAACATTTAGACTACATTTCTAGTTTATATGTCAACAGATACATCTAGGACTAGATTACACGTTGACGGACGTTGAGTCTTCAATTAACGCAAATTATAAATTATTGCAAGTAGTAGAGGGCGTGACCCTAGACCAAAGTGTTTACTATATGTTCAATAGGAATCCGCCATTTTGTTTTGTGGAGTCAATTTTTTCCTCTATATTCCTACGTATTTAATAGTAACCAGCCATTTTGTTTTGTGGAGTTAATTTTTCTCCTCAAGATTCAAGTGTATATGTTACTGACCATCCATGTTGTTTTGTGGAGTCAATTTTTACATGTATATGTAGGATTCTAAAAGGACACCATTGTGGTGACCTAGTTATTTATATACAACGACTGCTCATGCGTGCGTGGCAGCCATAATGAAATCATAGGTCTAGAGTTCAAATGACAGATGCGCATGTCCTAACACCCGATCTATTTTTAGACTCGTTATTTCGCAATCAACATCAGAAACTCACCAGGTGTCCGAACAATAGACCATTGAAATGGCAAAGAAAACGTGGACAATGGATGAATAGACTGCTTTAAACCAAATGGCGCCACAGTGTCTGAAGAACACCTACAAGGAACACGTTAACACTTGCCTGAGAATAACCCTTTACACTGCTGTTCAAAAGTTTACCCTTCATGATGAAAGTTATTATTATGTTTGAATTTGCACTTGAAAAGTGTCAGTGGAGTTAAACACGACTTTACCAATTTGATCAGATGTTAAATATAGAGGGAAAAGGAGCCCATTAAAAGCGTCAAATCAGTTTTTACTAATTTATTTCACTATTTACGCTTTAACTTTTTTGTTTTAGGTTATCAAATGATAGAGGACACTAAAAGCTTTCATTTAAACCCGGGGTGGTCGATAACATTTTCAGCCGTTTTCGTGTTATGTAATATGAGAGATTTTTAAACCCTAGAAATGAACTTTCCCCGATCCTCAAGTTTGATATACCGTTGGAAAGATTTTGTTGAGCCCTTTTCATATATGAAAAAATATGATCCTACGACTATTAGTTCTCTAGTTCTCGCCGTTGTAAATTATTGCTTAAAAGTGCGTCAAAAGTCTTCTTAATGCGTAAATGCCGATATCTCCTTTATTTCTTGTCCGAATGTAGTCGTGTTTGAACCCATTGAAAAGGGTTTCGGATTTTCTATCGATTGAGATGATCAAACCGGAAGTGACGTCATTTTTGAATATTTGTTAGTTTCAAAGTGCGTCAAAAGTCTTTTCAATGCGCAAGTGCCGATATCTTCTTTATTTCTTGTCCGAATGTAGTCGTGTTTGGACTCGTTGAAAAGGGTTTTGTATTTTCTATCGATTGAGATGATCAAACCGGAAGTGACGTCATTATTTCTTAAAATGGTCATATCTTCCTTAGTTCTGAACCGATGTTTACAATTTGTATATCATTCGAAAGCTCTCATCGAGATACGGATATGTTCGAATTTGAAAGATAACCGATCAATGTTTTCATGACATTGTACTTTAAATAAGCAGCGCAATGGGTAAAAGAAAAACAAAGACATGAATACAATTTCTACAATTTTATTATATAAACAAGTATTGTAGTTCGCAGAATCAAAATAACTAACACTATTTATTGAACACATTATTTACAAATCACGATTCATTACAGTATGAAAATCATTGTCAATTCGTCTCATTCTCCATCCGTGACGTCTATGAATAACTGTCCACCGTTCCGTTATGTTGTAAACGTGTTTAATTTAGGGCTCCCACCGGCATTTTCTTTCCGATAATTTAGTCACGTAGTCCCGGTGGTCCGTGCATTCGATACCCGTTTTTCGCATTTTCAATCCGGATATGTTTTCTTTTCCTGGCTACCTCTGACTTGGCTTGTTCGACAGCGTGAGCCATGGGCGTCACAAAGTTAATGGTAGGTTCTTTCATCTCCCCACCCATCTGAATTTTTTCCACCACGTATTGTCCTTTATGATTAGGTTTCAGTTTCCCTTCAGCCATCCGCTGAAAATGTCGTGTCCACATTTCTACTTTGTCCATCGTCGACGGTAGTAAAGTACACAGCGAGTGATAGTTTTATCTTTATCTATTAGCTGTAACTTTCCTCCCCTTATAGCATTTCTTCACCATCACTGTCGTCGCTACCGTCGTCGCTCACGTCGTCGTTCTCAGACTTCACTATACCTTCTATTAGATAACGGTGTTTCTGAACGGCCGACTGTATGGCCTGTTCTAGTATCATTCCCTCGGACACGAGTTCGTGTACATCTTCCATGACACGTTGGTGAATGACTCCGTGTTCTAATTGGAATGTGTGGAGAAGCAGTTGGCTATACATACGTAAGACATGTGTTGTATCTTCCGCTACTATTTTTGAGTCTGCCTTTTTCTTGGCCTCGTCATTGGACATTCCATCTCGCTCATACTTTTCCACTTTTTTTCGCCAAGATTTTTCATTATTGTTCGAAGCTTTACGGTACATGACTCCAAACACTTTGTGTTCTTCGCTGACTTTAACTTTTACATCTTCTTCGCTCTGGTCATAGGATATCCACCGTTTTAATGGAGGCGTTTCCGAGTGATCTTCTGAGGCAGAACGCTTATTACACCATCGTTTGACGTGATTTTGTAAAGAATGAACGTCACCAAACACGATACCGCAATCGTCGCAAACGGGCATGTCTAGACTGGTTTTAGACTCGAGGCTGGAATCATTCTCTATGTACTCTACCGGGGTATCCCTTATAGGAATGTTTAGATTTGGTTCTCTTATAATATAGGACGGTTCAGACGGATTATTGTGAATCGGATCTTTTAAACGATTAGCTTCAGGAGTGTCTGGTTTCAAATCGACAAGAAGGTAACCGTACGGTTGTTTCGTAGCTTCTTGAAAACGACTCATTAAATAACCCGCCTTTCCAGGATACATTTGTCGCGCTAAGGTCATTACAGGTTGTTGGTCGATTGGATTTTTGAATAAGACTAAATAATGGCAATTTCTTCTCTGAGTTGGATCTTTACTAAAGTATAGATTTTGATTCAGTGCCATGATTGAGAGATTTCTATGGTGTGACCCCTCCGTAAATAGGTCCGTAATCCTCGGGTCTTTGTTGGTCGTTGACATGAGATCGTCCAAAATAATAAGATTGGTCATATTGGGGTTTAAATAAGCGTCATCCTCTAGGTTGTGAGGAATTCCCTGTATAAATTCTACCCTGGGATACACGGTTCTTTTTAAGTCGTCGTATAACGGCTGCCATCTTTTGTAGAGCCATATAATTCGTTGTGGAGCTGGTTGTATCTTGTCAGATTTAAGTATCTTGGTAACAAAGAAGGTCTTCCCGCAGGAGGTGGGTCCACTGACCATACACGTGAATGGAAGTTTGAATACAAAGTTACTGTTTTGAGATGTTTTAAAACTTTTAAGGTACAACTTGTCTGTATTTTCTAATTTATTATTAATATCAGAAGAAACAGTGAAGCCCATTTCTGTAGTACATAGAGAGTGATTCCAGCCTCGAGTCTAAAACCAGTCTAGACATGCCCGTTTGCGACGATTGCGGTATCGTGTTTGGTGACGTTCATTCTTTACAAAATCACGTCAAACGATGGTGTAATAAGCGTTCTGCCTCAGAAGATCACTCGGAAACGCCTCCATTAAAACGGTGGATATCCTATGACCAGAGCGAAGAAGATGTAAAAGTTAAAGTCAGCGAAGAACACAAAGTGTTTGGAGTCATGTACCGTAAAGCTTCGAACAATAATGAAAAATCTTGGCGAAAAAAAGTGGAAAAGTATGAGCGAGATGGAATGTCCAATGACGAGGCCAAGAAAAAGGCAGACTCAAAAAAGGTAGCGGAAGATACAACACATGTCTTACGTATGTATAGCCAACTGCTTCTCCACACATTCCAATTAGAACACGGAGTCATTCACCAACGTGTCATGGAAGATGTACACGAACTCGTGTCCGAGGGAATGATACTAGAACAGGCCATACAGTCGGCCGTTCAGAAACACCGTTATCTAATAGAAGGTATAGTGAAGTCTGAGAACGACGACGTGAGCGACGACGGTAGCGACGACAGTGATGGTGAAGAAATGCTATAAGGGGAGGAAAGTTACAGCTAATAGATAAAGATAAAACTATCACTCGCTGTGTACTTTACTACCGTCGACGATGGACAAAGTAGAAATGTGGACACGACATTTTCAGCGGATGGCTGAAGGGAAACTGAAACCTAATCATAAAGGACAATACGTGGTGGAAAAAATTCAGATGGGTGGGGAGATGAAAGAACCTACCATTAACTTTGTAACGCCCATGGCTCACGCTGTCGAACAAGCCAAGTCAGAGGTAGCCAGGAAAAGAAAACATATCCGGATTGAAAATGCGAAAAACGGGTATCGAATGCACGGACCACCGGGACTACGTGACTAAATTATCGGAAAGAAAATGCCGGTGGGAGCCCTAAATTAAACACTTTTACAACATAACGGAACGGTGGACAGTTATTCATAGACGTCACGGATGGAGAATGAGACGAATTGACAATGATTTTCATACTGTAATGAATCGTGATTTGTAAATAATGTGTTCAATAAATAGTGTTAGTTATTTTGATTCTGCGAACTACAATACTTGTTTATATAATAAAATTGTAGAAATTGTATTCATGTCTTTGTTTTTCTTTTACCCATTGCGCTGCTTATTTAAAGTACAATGTCATGAAAACATTGATCGGTTATCTTTCAAATTCGAACATATCCGTATCTCGATGAGAGCTTTCGAATGATATACAAATTGTAAACATCGGTTCAGAACTAAGGAAGATATTACCATTTTAAGAAATAATGACGTCACTTCCGGTTTGATCATCTCAATCGATAGAAAATACGAAACCCTTTTCAACGAGTCCAAACACGACTACATTCGGACAAGAAATAAAGAAGATATCGGCACTTGCGCATTGAAAAGACTTTTGACGCACTTTGAAACAAACAAATATTCAAAAATGACGTCACTTCCGGTTTGATCATCTCAATCGATAGAAAATCCGAAACCCTTTTCAATGGGTTTAAACACGACTACATTCGGACAAGAAATAAAGGAGATATCGGCATTTACGCATTAAGAAGACTTTTGACGCACTTTTAAGCAATAATTTACAACGGCGAGAACTAGAGAACTAATAGTCGTAGGATCATATTTTTTCATATATGAAAAGGGCTCAACAAAATCTTTCCAACAGTATATCAAACTTGAGGATCGGGGAAAGTTCATTTCTAGGGTTTAAAAATCTCTCATATTACATAACACGAAAACGGCTGAAAATGTTATCAACCACCCCGGGTTTAAATGAAAGCTTTTAGTGTCCTCTATCATTTGATAACCTAAAACAAAAAAGTTAAAGCGTAAATAGTGAAATAAATTAGTAAAAACTGATTTGACGCTTTTAATGGGCTCCTTTTCCCTCTATATTTAACATCTGATCAAATTGGTAAAGTCGTGTTTAACTCCACTGACACTTTTCAAGTGCAAATTCAAACATAATAATAACTTTCATCATGAAGGGTAAACTTTTGAACAGCAGTGTAAAGGGTTATTCTCAGGCAAGTGTTAACGTGTTCCTTGTAGGTGTTCTTCAGACACTGTGGCGCCATTTGGTTTAAAGCAGTCTATTCATCCATTGTCCACGTTTTCTTTGCCATTTCAATGGTCTATTGTTCGGACACCTGGTGAGTTTCTGATGTTGATTGCGAAATAACGAGTCTAAAAATAGATCGGGTGTTAGGACATGCGCATCTGTCATTTGAACTCTAGACCTATGATTTCATTATGGCTGCCACGCACGCATGAGCAGTCGTTGTATATAAATAACTAGGTCACCACAATGGTGTCCTTTTAGAATCCTACATATACATGTAAAATTTTTCTCCACAAAACAACATGGATGGTCAGTAATATATACACTTGAATCTTGAGGAGAAAAATTAACTCCACAAAACAAAATGGCTGGTTACTATTAAATACGTAGGAATATAGAGGAAAAAATTGACTCCACAAAACAAAATGGCGGATTCCTATTGAACATATAGTAAACACTTTGGTCTAGGGTCACGCCCTCTACTACTATTGCAGCCTTAATCCGACTTTTCGAAAGCAGCCTGAGTATGGTATAGTGGCGAAACGCCCCTATCCCAAAAACAATACCTTCATTGATTGAAGCCCTCCATACTTGCTCTGAGCCTCTGAGTGTTTTTTTTGGCTTGGTTTCTATGTTTTCACCACAGTATTTCATTGCTGACAGGTTAAATGAGCTTGTCTGAAAATTTCGTCCGCTAACGGCCAAAGTACCTAACCCAAAGGTAGCGACAATGAAAAAAAAATCAAATATATCTGTTGAGAAAGAAAGAGAGTGTAAGTACAGTTGAAAACATGCAATATATACGTAAACAATAGCTTATACTTTTACTTGGAAAATCGCCATTATTTTAAAAAGGAAATGGAAAAGTACCAGTAGTCGGATAAACTTGAAATCGGATACCGATTTTTGATTCGAAAAACGAATATTCCAATATCGTTTTCAGTATTCGTTCCCATCCCTAATTTAAATGTATTGTTACAATAACATCCCATTAGTTCTACTGTCCGATTCCAAAGAAAAGGAAATAAATAGGATGATTGTTACAATCTCCTTTGAACAGTGTGGAAAAGGGGAATTTAACAGATTGGTGATTATACTTAGTACATGTATATTATCAATTAATATTATGGCAAGCGCAAGCTTTATAGAATAAACTTAATAAAGGGAAGTAACTATTACCACACACTGGAAAGTGACGTTACGGATTAGGCGGGTTATCACCCATGACATGTATCGTGACGATGTACTAACCATGGACTCTCGACGTCATCATTCGGACCACTGCACTCGAAAAGTGATCTACAGATGATAACTCTTTCAGCACCGAATTCCTAAAGTAGACTCTTCCATGTTCAGAATCGGGCGACACCATTATTCATGTTATACGTGTTAAGGAATGTTTAACTAATATATAAACAATACCGATTTCAGGTGAGACAGCTCGTTAGAACTGATTCCCCTGAAGCTGGTATGTTTGCAGACAACGAGGGTCATCCAGTAGGTTCAAACGACGGTTCGGTCGTTCATTCTTTCGGAGTCATTGTCTTTCACCAATGCCGAGCCCCAGTATATCAGTCGGTAGCGATGCGAGCTGTCAATGCAGAGGTTGTGAGTTCGAATCCCAGCTCGAACAACATTATTTCCGCCGTTTGACAAAGGTCACTGCGTCATTCGTCTTTCACCAATAGGCTAACAGTCTGTGTGGAAAAGCAGCCAATTGATTGGAACGTATGTTATGTGGAGTACTGGTGTGGTAAAGCTAGGAAACACGTGAGAAGGTGATGTGACCGCCGTGATATGAATGCAAAATTGTTAAAAAAGTCGTAAAACCCCAATCAATCGATCAATCTACCACCAATAGTATGTAGGAAGAAGGTAGGCAAGTTGCCTAGGTATAATTTTGTGTGGGAGTACTGGTACGAGAAAGCCAGGATAAACATGTTAGGTGAACTGACCACCATGACATACCGTTACTCAAAGCACTGCAGTGCTGACGGCCTGGGGGCTGCTGGTTGGAGAAGTAGGGGAAATGTGAAAGGAAATTACAATTGCAGCTTAATTATGTTTATGTTTTTATTGTCAAGAAGTTGAAAGAACATGTCAACAATAATAAATGTTATTTAACTGCCAATTTTTTAAAACAGAAGGACCTTGTTGGCACTATATCGCTCACCTGAGTGCAAGAGCTCACAAGAATACTGTATTACACATTTAAGACAAGACGAATCAAAGGGAAATTTGACAGCAGGTTTAGGCAGAATATTTTGAAGTTTCTGAATTTTTATATTAAGAAATATATCAATGTTAAATCACATTCCATCAACTTGAAATAGTTCTCTAAACCATGTACTGGACTGGGAGAAAGTGTTTGAAATATGCAAAACTCATCAAGTCAATTATTCTGACAAAGATTCAAAATGCAACATCCAGTGTGTTATCAAGATTTTCCTTCATTTGGCCTAGTGACCTATTTTCGTTTACCCGATATGTCCCTTATTCGAACATGGACTATATATCATTAAGATAAACATTCAATATGTATGATGCCCGACCGGGTCGGGGTGTTGTTGGGTGGGGGAGTCGGGCACGGGCCCTATGGGCCCCCGCTAAATCCGCCACTACATTTGCTACGCTTTTTCTTTATTTACCATTAATTTTTCGACGCACGGGCCCTACGGACCCTGCTGAATCCGCCACTGTATATTTCACGTGACTTCTTTCGTGGGGTGGGGGAGTCGGGCATGGGCCTTATGCCCCCCCCCCCCCCCCCCGCTAAATCCGCCACTACATTTGCCACGCTTTTTCTTTGTTTACCATTACTTTTTCGACGCACGGGCCCTACGGCCCCCCGGTTAATCCGCCACTGTATATTGCACGCGACTTCTTTCTTTGTTTCTGTTACACTTCGCGAATGTTAATAATGTTAACAAGCGTCAATATTTGACCTGTCGGCGCAGTAATTTCTAAAGCATTTCTTAAACTTATATTGGAGTACTCACGCCTTAAGTTTTTCACTGATGTTCCACCAACATTAAAATGATATTTATGGGGGAGATCCTAACCTTTTAAATACAGTTTTGTTGAATCCATGATGAACTATTTTTCTCGCGCAGCTCTCAGTGCGTTGTTTGGTGCTAACAGTAATTGGCAGGCTGCCAACTCCGAAAAAAATGGTATTACTCCTATGACCAGGGGCTAAAGCCCCAGGCCGAAAACGGTGTTAATTTCAATTTATTAATATATAAATAATTGGCAATATTTCCTTTTAATTACTTTCTACATTTCGCCTTTTATTTGTCAATGCCATGTTTAATTTTGGGGACTTACACTGCTAAATATTTTGTTCTGGCTTTCGAACAACCCAGAATACCCCTAAAACATATTTATTATAGCTGAACTAATGTTGTTAACGGCAGGAAGTGTAGTCACAACAAACTTAACAGACAAGTAACAAGACCAATTTATGTATAAGAAGGGTGGTTTACAGGCTTGTGGCGTGCTCAGTTTTGTTTCCTGTTTTCTGGTCGGTGTTTCCGTTTAAAATACGATATTGTCAGATTCACTCTTTACTTGATCGTCATTCGGTCTGTCGTAGCAATCGCTATCTTCGCTCCTGGTATGCCCAGTGTCGTCATCTACCCGCTATGGTCCTCTGGGCTTTATGGCATCCATAATCTGCGAACAAAAAGAAATAACACGAATAAGCGGTGCTCAATTAAAAAAACCTTTGCGTTGGTATTACAAGTGAAGATAAAGATCTCCCTGTCAACCTATGGAATCTGATCTTAATAAACACACATTTCTTGAAACTTTCTTTGACTTATTGACGAAAAGTGCAAAACACGATCAATCTGCGTGGTGAATGCATGTTTCTCTGGTTCTACACTAGTCGACACAGTCCCAGCGTTGGTTTACCTTGAGAACTGTTCAAACTACAATTGATTTTGGTTATGAAATATAACTAATCAACATGAAGAAAAAAGCGACATTCTAAGCTCATGATATAAATTTCAATAACGACCTAATTGTATACTCGAGTCTCCTAAATTCTCCCCCTGTGACACAGTTAATACGGGAAATTCGCTTTTTATAATAGCATGCGTGAATTACTGCAAACATATTTGAATGACACAAAACATTATACATCATTATACATCTGCGAAAAGTGAAGTGTCTTGCGAACCTGTATGTCTGTTCAGTCTCACAGAAATCTTCACTTTCCATGTATATGTAATATAGCCCTCAACGCCTCTTTTGATATAAAACCGAGAACTGTAGCCCCGAAATAACGCCAATATACCTTTCTATGGTCCCGTTAAGGAACATCGTTAACTATTTCCCACATACAGACGCCTTCAGACGCCTCTGTAGCAGACGACCTTTGAAACCACTGTGAAAAAGGTGAAATTGCTCATTTGTCACAATGTTTTCAATCGTTATACATTAATTTATAGAGATTTTCCGTATTTTGTCAAGATGGTTTCAGAGCCGTCTGCTGCAAATTTGCTGTATGTGTAAAATGATTAAGAACTTAGTTTCCTTGACACGGCACATATTGTGAGTGCGTAAGAATTCGCGCAAGTTTGGAGATTTAAAGATTATTCGCGTTATCATGAAGATGCATGAAGTCGCGCAGTATGACAGCAGTTAATATAATCAAGGGAGACAACTGTTAAACTATTTTCGATATTTAAGCCTTTATTAAGGCGGTAAGCTCCCTTTTTCGTTCTCCAATTTTTATGTACAATTACTCTCTGGTTATGTAAGTTACTGTAAGTATTCGTTAAAAAACACTAATCTGTCTTGCGATTTTGGGTCTTACTGCATTTGCTTATTGAAAGGACTCTTACGTCAGAATATCTTTACAATATCCCGTTACGGATGTATTCGAGTGGCGGGGTAGTCCAGTGCTAAACACACTGGACTGTCCGGGTTCTGGAAATTTAAATGGTGCTTATAAGCGTCTCCCACTTAACTATAGGACAAATAACCTCGCTTGTATAAGTTATATACACAGGGCACGTAAAAGAACCAATAGTTCTTTTCGGAAATAGCAATGATATCGAACCCGGACTTCCTTGTATGTAACTTTGACTTGTCTCGCCAAATGGTTAATTCTGCACGGTGAGGGTTAATAAACACAAACAAACAAACAAACAAACAAACGGATGTATTGACCTGAAAACTGAACTGTAGCGAAGTACAAAGTAAGATATGTTTAAACAGAAATATACATTCGACTTTCGATAGTTCTATTATGTGCTAATTCGAAGATATCGTTTAACTCGATCAAATTCTAGATCTGTCTTTTAAAAACAATTGACTTGTTTTTCATAAACATTTAAGTAAAATGAATAACGAAGCTAGAAATGCATGAATGTTTTGAAAATGTATCAAGGGATATCCCTCGAACAAGTCGATAACAAGAAGTAATTTATTGGTCCCTTTCAATTTCGCGTTATCGAGACTCCATTGTATAAATGAACATACATACATATCTAACTGTTATGCTCATGTAACAATTCATCTACCACTGTAGACAATGCGACAGTTCAATTTACACGGACAATTCAAACATATAGTTATCTACCACTATGAACAAATTACACGGAAAATTCCATTCAAGGAAATATTCATTTACCACTATAGACAATGCGACAGTTCAACTTACACGGACAAAACAAGCAGATATTGTTCCTAAACTGTAGACAATACGACAGTTCAATTAGCATGGACAGTTCTAGCAGATGTGTGTCTACTACTGTAAGGATTGCGACAATTAAACTTGCACGGACCATTCAAGCATATTTTATTCTACTACTGTAAGGATTGCGACACGTCAACTTGCACGGACCATTCAAGCAGATATTATTCTACTATTGTAAGGACTGTTCAACTTGGACGGACACTTAAAGCAGGCATTTGTCTACTGCTGTAAGGTTTTCGACTGTTCAACTTGCACGGACAATTCAAGCAGATATTTATCTACTACTGTAATGATTATGACTGTTCAACTTGCACGGACCATTCAATCATATATTTGTCTACTACTGTAATGATTGCGACTGTTCAACTTGCAAGGACAATTCAAGCAGATATGTTTCTACTACTGTAAGGATTACGACTGTTCAACTTACACGGACAATTCAAATATATATGTATTTACTACTGTAAGGATAGCGACTGTTGAAGCAAATATGCGTCTTCTACTGTAAGGATTGCGAAAATTTAACTTGCACAGTCCATTCAAGCATAAAGGTGGCGACTACTGTAATGATTGCGACATTTCTACTTGCACGGACAATTCATGCAGATAGTTGTCTACTACTGTATGGATTGCGACATTTCTACTTGCACAGATAATTCAAGCAGATAGTTGTCTACTACTGTATTGATTGCGACATTTCAACTTTAACAGTCTATTCAAGCATATATGTGTTTACTAATGTAAGGATTGCGACATTTCAACTTTCACGGCCCATTCAAGCATATACTTGTCTACTACTGTAAGGATTGCGTCATTTCAACTTTCACAGACCTTTCAAGCAGATATGTGTCTACTACTCTAAGGATTGCGACAGTTTCATAGTGCACGGACCCTTCAAGAAGATATATGTCTATTACTGTGAGAGAATTTTTACATTTTGTGTCCAGATGATATTAAATTGAGTTGAAAAAAATATGGCAATTGCTCATTATGAGAAATTTCTGTTTGTGCAACAATGTATACAGAAGTCATCTGCTGCCGATGCTTCAAAGTGCTCATCAGTCTGCCTCTCTTACACTTTGACATTTTATTATATTTGGTACCATTAACACAATTTACTCATAACCCATCCTATATCCATTTCAGACTTGATAAATCTTATTTTTACTTTATTTAACGACCCCAAACTTACATTTACAAAGAGATAAATCAAGTTTGATATCATACAGAAACATCCACATCACCAACTGATCATACAGCTTTTTTACGGTAAAGGTTAACCCTTTCCCTCATACGACAATTCTGCAGCAGACGACTTTGAACATATTTTGTCAAACAATGGAAAATCTCTTTAATTGAATGGATAACCTATGACTAAAAGTAGAAAACATTGTGGCAAAAGGAGAAATTGCTCGTTTTGAGCAATTTCTTCTTTTGTCATTATGTTTTAAAACAGCTGTCTGCTGCAGAGGCGTCATAAAGCGTCTATATGCGGGAAAAGGTTAAAGTGAAATTCTCCCCAAGGTCAGGCTGCACTGGGACACGACCCTCTTTCCAATCCCGATACTGATGAAATTCAGAAACATCGTATGTTTTAACAGTATGACCCGAGTCGGAGGGATAACTGACGGTGAGGAATGGTATCGTGACATCAGCTGAGAGGATGTGATGTGTAGTGTAATGTAATAGAACTGGTAGGTACTGATTTGTTGCGCTTCTAAGGAGAACGCTGCTTCGTCATGACCTTTTGTAGTTGCATTATCAGCAAATTCTTCATGAAACTAATTTTGACACATCTGCAGCAGATGACTACTGAAAGCATTGTGGAAAAAGAAGAAATTGCTCATAATTCAATAACTGCCATTTCATTTATTGAGATTGTAAATAATTTTTCCAGGATGTTTCAAAAGTCATCTGCTGCAAACGTATTATTATTTATCATGCAATGAGCAGATTACGTGACGTATAACACTGGTATGATAAACCTTTTGTTTACATGTCTAGTACTGGTATGATAAACTTTTATCTTTATCAGTCTACTTATTTTTAGAAATGACGTAATCACTGGAACTACTTTTCTGAAATATAATTCTGCCGTTCCTCTGAAAACCAACTGTTTTGACTGCGAAAAGTATCGACTTCGATCACCCTAAGCATGCCGCGCAGGCTAAACCGGACAGACACGTTTTGACTCCTTTGGATGTTCTGTTTCAGTCGGAACTCTTTAGCTTCCGTATGACGTGTGTACACAATGTAATTCGGTGCGTATTTGTGCACGCGCGTGACGTCATTCTATTTTAGGTGACGTAATTTATGAATGGGCTTTTGTTATTTTGAATGCTATTTCTTAAAACTAGTGAGAATTAGTGTAGACTTACCTGAAAACATAATTTTACATGCAAGATGAATAGAATATTACGTCCCTGACTTTCGACATAAACTTTATCAG
This sequence comes from Serripes groenlandicus, assembly GCA_031761405.1. Classification (NCBI taxonomy): domain Eukaryota; kingdom Metazoa; phylum Mollusca; class Bivalvia; order Cardiida; family Cardiidae; genus Serripes; species Serripes groenlandicus. The sequence goes on from JASEVX010000277.1 coordinate 78,021, forward strand.
ACTCGGCTGTGAGAAAGGATAATTGTCTCGCCAATTATCAATTCTCCCAACCTCGTCAGATAAAGTTCATATCTAACGTCAGGGACATTTATCACATAACTTGCGCTCCAGGAGTGACATAAAGCAGTGACATAAATATCATATGTCACTAGTTACATAAATAGCCGATTCACAGCACGTATGTGACGTCACTCCAGTCGCAATGACTTTTGTCAAACGTCGGAAAGAAAGTTGGCCGAATCGGGATTCGAACTCACAACCCCTGGATTGACAGCCCGCGTCGTTACCGACTGATGTCGTTACCGACTGAGCTACCGGGACTCGACTCTATATAGGGGAAAGCGATAAATAAACCTATCCATGGAAACATATGTAAGATGGCTTTACATATTGTATATTCGGGTCAGCCTATCCATCTGCACAGTATGATCAAGAACTATGCTGTTCACATATTGCTTACAAGGGCTTGTTACAAAAGACCAGAACCTAGACTGTACAGAAATGCTAACTTATAAACATGATAAATAAAACCTGGCCGACATAAATCAATACAGTTAGAGTTTATTTCTTTTCAAGTTTCTTGGTTGAATACTATTTGCAGCTTAACGCGACCTGTCGATCAAGGGGTTGTGAGTTTGAACCCCAGCTCGGCCAAAATTCTGTCAGCCTAAATGACCCTGCAATTAGAGACCACCTGTGAACAAAGACCAGATTGTTCCCTTCCCATGGGTGATCTTTAATTAAACACTGGTTGTACTGTATATCAATGACATAGATTAACAAGAAGCACATATTACAAGATAAGTACTCACAGATAACCCATCAATCCACAAAGGTACTCTATCGTTTGTATACCGTAGTGGCATACAATCCCATGTAGACCATCAGCCCTGTATACTTGTAACAAAGGTACTCTATTGTTTGTATACCGTACTGACATACAATCCCATGTAGACCATCAGCCCTGTATACTTGTAACAAAGGTACTCTATCGTTTGTATACCGTAGTGACATACAATCCCATGTAGACCATCAGCCCTGTATACTTGTAACAAAGTTACTCTATCGTTTGTATACCGTAGTGACATACAATCCCATGTAGACCATCAGCCCTGTATACTTGTAACAAAGGTACTCTATCGTTTGTATACCGTTGTGACATACAATCCCATGTAGACCATCAGCCCTGTATACTTGTAACAAAGGTATTCTATCGTTTGTATACCGTAGTGACATACAATCCCATGTAGACCATCAGCCCTGTATACTTGTAACAAAGGTACTCTATCGTTTGTATACCGTAGTGACATACAATCCCATGTAGACCATCAGCCCTGTATACTTGTAACAAAGGTACTCTTTCGTTTGTATACCGTAGTGACATACAATCCCATGTAGACCATCAGCCCTGTATACTTGTAACAAAGGTATTCTATCGTTTGTATACCGTAGTGACATACAATCCTATGTAGACCATCAGCCCTGTATACTTGTAACAAAGGTACTCTATCGTTTGTATACCGTACTGACATACAATCCCATGTAGACCATCAGCCCTGTATACTTGTAACAAAGGTATTCTATCGTTTGTATACCGTAGTGACATACAATCCCATGTAGACCATCAGCCCTGTATACTTGTAACAAAGGTACTCTATCGTTTGTATACAGTAGTGACATACAATCCCATGTAGACCATCAGCCCTGTATACTTGTAACAAAGGTACTCTATCGTTTGTATACCGTAGTGGCATACAATCCCATGTAGACCATCAGCCCTGTATACTTGTAACAAAGGTACTCTATCGTTTGTATACCGTACTGCCATACAATCCCATGTAGACCATCAGCCGTGTATACTTGTAACAAAGGTACTCTATCGTTTGTATACCGTACTGACATACAATCCCATGTAGACCATCAGCCCTGTATACTTGTAACAAAGGTACTCTTTCGTTTGTATACCGTAGTGGCATACAATCCCATGCAGACGATCAGCCCTGTATACTTGTAACAGTCATGAGCCTTGCCTGTTGCCACCAACTAACTCCACTTTGACAGGCACTAGATCTGGATCTACAATCTCTACCAAATCTGAGACATACGAGAAAACGGATTACGTCTTTCCCACAAACAACGATTCTGCAGCAGATGAGAAAACGGATTATATCTTTCCCACAAACAACGATTCTGCTGCAGATGACGTTTAAAATCATCAAGCAAAGAATATTTGATAATCTCTATAAAAGAAGATTTTAACGATTAAAGATTAAATATGTAGATTAAATATGTTTGAAGGCAAGGAGGCAAGAGATTACAGCTGCAGATGCTTCAAAATGCATCTGGATGTGGTAAAGGATTTTAATTCTTTCCCTCCTATAGACGCTTTCTGATGTCTCTGCAGCAGACAGCTTTTTGAAATTATGGCGACAAAAGAAGAAATTGCTCAAAACAATGATTGATTGATAAGGGTTTAAAATCGTTTTCAACTATTTTTCAGTCATATCATGGAGACCAGTTTACCTTCTCATGCGTTTCCTGGTATTCCCACACCAGTACATCGCACAATATACTTTCCAATCAACTGGCTGCTTTTCCATATGGACTGTTAAACAGCCCATTGGTGAAAGACGAATGATGCATGTCACAGTGATTTTTGTCAAACGTTGGAAAGAATGTTGGCCGAGCTGGGATTCGAAATCCTGGATTGACAGCCCGCGTTTGCTCAAAACAAGCAATTTCTCCTTTTGTCACAATGTTTTCGATTCTATTCAATTATTGTAGTTTCATTTAAAGGGAGTTTCCAAACAATTTCGGGTATGTTTTCAAAGTCGTCTGCTGCAGAATTGTTGTATGTGGGAAAGGGTTAAAAGGAGTCAAAGCATTACCCTATTTAAATGACTTGTTAGTGAAAATATTGTATGAAAATGAGCATTTTTCCTGCAATCCTTTAAACTAAGTAAGGAAATTACAAATATTACACATTTTTCCCCATATTCTTTCAAAACAGAAAATATATATACAAGAAATTATCCAAAAGAAATTGGTACTTTCTTTATAACTTTTGTAATAGTTGATACACATTGGGGTGATATTTATTCCATATGTCACGGTCCGAACTTATACACATTATCAGAATTACGAAATTCAAGGACGAATTTCTGTTAAAGAGGGGTATATATCCCGGTTCAAACTTGTATACAATTGGAGATAGAACAGGTAAGCGGCCCTGTTAGCTCAGTCCATAGAGTACCTGTCCTGAAAGCTGGAGGCCCTAGGGTCAAACCCTGGACTGGCTGCATGTTTTTCTCTCCCAGTGATATTGGAGCTCAACATGGGACCATGAAAACACTTCTTGGTCAGTCTAACAGCGCTTGCAGTGTGATTTATGACATCCGTTGGACGGTAATTCCACATTTCAAGAAAGAATTTTCAGTTTAACAGGGGTGCATGTCACAATCCGAACTTGTATACATTTAGAGAGAGTACTCCAAGTGGCCCGATTAGTAGGTAGAGTACACTAACTGAAAATGAGAGGTCCTGAGATTGAGCCCTCAACTGGTTGCATGTTTTTCTTTCCATGTGACACATATGTATATTTGTTTATGGTCTTCATTATTGTCATTATTATCAGTCTACTGGTAACATTGGCACAACATGTAACTAATCCTTTCCCTGGTACAGACTCATTCTTACACTTTTGCAGCAGATGAATTTTGAAAAAAAAGTGACGAAAGAAGAAATTGCTCATATTGAGTTATTTCTCCTTTTGTCACAATGTTTTCAACTCTACTCAATAATTATTTTATTTTATTTACAGATTTTTTTAAAAGTTTTGCTGGAATTTTTCAGTCGTCTGCTGCAGGTTTCATATGTGGGAAAGGGTAAATAAAGTACAAACCTTTTGAAGACTCTTGGAAGGTGTGGTCCTGAGTGAAATAATTACTTTCAATAATATTCCATTGCAGTATGGCTTCTTCCATAGTGTGTAGTATAAAACCACACTTCCTCTCGAAGTTGCATGAGGCTGCATCTAAAAATAGGTAAACATATACGATTGAGCTGAGAAGCATATGTGTCATCTGCCAAAATGTCTAAAAGCGAATCAGACAAGCACTTTCAGAGCAGAAGAATCTTAAAGCTTTGCCATTTAACACCTTTTCCTACGCCGCCCAGTGGTTATATTGTTTTAACAATCAATATTGCTTGAACTGTTTAAGTAAAGGGTTACATAAGGAACAGATCTCTCAAATTAGCTTGAAATCAGACAATCACTTTAAGAGAAGAAGAGTTTTTTTAAGTTTTGTCATAATTATCCCCCTTTGATGCTACCTAGTTGCCATGCTTATCAACAAATCTAAACGGTTTAAAGTTTTGCCATTTTTCCTTTTTTTTATGACAAAAGTTATAAATGTAATTTAAATTGTTTTACAAGTTTTAAAGGGGATCACCAAATGAACATTCCTGTGCAGTTTGGTCGCAATTAACAAATATGTTTAAAGAGGAGATGTTTTTTAATGAAATTGTTACTGACAAAATATATAATGGACAACTAACTCCTAGGGATGTCGGACACAGGGTGATCACAAAAGCTCATCTTCAGCATTATTTGCTCAGGTGAGCTTAAAATATAAAGTCTCTAGATTTGAAAGTAAAATAATGAAATGGAGTTCAAAACATTGTGGCAAATGGCTCTCTAGCATCAATGTTTTCAAGTCATGTTAACATTTTCGTTTGCTACAATGTTTCCATATTTTTGCCGAGATGTTTCCAAAGTCATCTGCTGCAGATTTGTTGTATGTGGGAAAAGGTTTAACAAATACCTTGAGCTGTTTTCTAGACCCTTTCTGTGTGGGGCTCCTGTGAGCATGTAGCACTTATCAGAGAAGAGCAGACATCCAGGCTGTCAAAGGAACATGAACTAGCTGGTTACACTACATACGACGAGAGAGCCAATTTGTTATCAGATACACACACAAAATGTTTTGGGGGATGTATGCTAGAATGCCTGATCAGATTTGATCCAAATTTATTTTTTGCACATCAACAACCAAGTTTCATTAAAAGTTCTTAAGCATTAAAGAAGTGGGTCGGCAGACAGTATTGAAACGACATAAGCTCAATGGAATGCCAAAATGGTTTTGTTCAATTTTGAGACTGGTTTAAGTGCAATTCATGTCAAGCATGATTGCGTAGTTTCAACTATATTCAATAATAAACCATTCGCTTAGGGATTGTTCATACTATGGCCTAAACGCTAACAAAGTCGCCTGCCATATTGATGATAAGCACATTGGTGCGAGACGAATGACACAAGTCACAATGACTAGTCAATAATTATAATAAGAATTATTAAAATGTGCAAAACAATAAATGACTTAAATTGTTAGTCTGGTCTGCGTCGCCTCTCTTATCTGAAATTCTTATTCTGTAAAATCATGGTGACATACATGTTTTAAGAATTATTAAAATATGCAAAACAATGAATGACTAAAATTCTTACCACATGATTATTCCGTTCATATAGTTAATCCATCGTTGGTCGATGGTTTGTCAGTCTGGTCTGCGTCCGCTCTCTCATCTGAAATTCTCATCCTTTTAATACAGTATTGGAAACGTAGCGTTACAATCATATATTATTTCTCATGTGTATACGTGTGGGAAATTGTTTAAAGTGAAATGGCTGGAAAATTGATAAAAACATGCTTGATATTCAGAAGTGAAAGATTGATTGATGTTTATCGCCGATATCAACAACTTTTCAGTTATATCACGGCATTTTCTGGACTACTGGTTAATTATCCCAACACCAGCCAGTCAGTTGTAATGCTAACCCCGCAATCCTGAGTGACGAGGACAGTCATAACTACCATTTTTAAAGTCTTTGGTATGACCTGACCATGGATCGAAACCCGCCACCTCCAACACCTCCAACACCAGAGGCGGATGCTCTACCGCTATATTCAGAAGTCAATTGGAACCCAATTAAAAGCGCACTTAATGTTAAAGGAAACATCCGGGGAGGAACATTGGAATAATAACTTGGGTACGCCGTCTTCAACATTATGGAAACATAATTAAGGATAGTTAGACAATATGTTGCGGAAAGGAGAAACTATAGTGCATATGTTCACCTTTTCCCACAAGATTTTAAGCTAATGCACCAAAACAACATGTAAGACGGTGTATTTTCCCGTGTCGCATTGGGCCTGGTTGTATACATGTACCTGCATTCCAATGGAGATGCACGGGAAGGATCGTGCGTGTATATGAGGAAAGTGAACGAGTGCGGCGCAAGTGGATGCGCGCGCAGAAAGTGATTGGCACGTTCCTCACATACACGCACGATCCTTCCCGTGCATCTCCATTGGAATGCAGGTACATGTATACAACCACGCCCAATGCGACACGGGAAAATACACCGTCTTACACACTTCCCCCCTTTGAAAAGAATGTCTCCTGACATTCAGCGCTGTAATACATGTTATGCTATATAAAAAATTAATTAGTCTGTCTACTGTATATAATATACATTTCATTGCTACAAAAAAACTAAATGCTAATCCGTATGTATAATGGGTATGATGTGAAACCGTCGCGACTACATATGATTAAACAAATATTTCGCAATTAGAAATTGTTGCAGAGATTGTGTTAGCCCAATCTCCGTATCTATCCGGGGGTTTACGGTTACGGACAGTTCGTCGTAGAATCGGTACTTCTGGGGATATCTGCCGACTCTCGTTAAATCCGACTTCCGTTTCAATATTTTCCGCAGATTGGACCGTGGATACATTAGGATCGTAATCCTGGATTTGGGAAAGGTTCGGTGAAGCTGGAGTTCTAACCCTATGACGAAGATGTGGTTGAACATACTTCTGAGTGAAACTTTCACCCTCGGACTCTGACCCACTGCTACTACTACTGTTAGAGCTTTTTGCAAAGCCGCTACGTTGGAGTTTTAAAGTAGTATCTTTCCAGTTTCTACTATCCTTAGTTGATGGTTGTGATATCTCATCAACAGGTAACGAATTGACAGGCAGTAGCATGTTACGGTGCAGAGTCTTCTTTGGCCCTTGGTTAAACTCCCGCTGAACCTTATATACTGGTAAGTCCGGGTTTGACTGAGACAGTACAATATAGACATCGCTGTCCCACTTGTCCGAAATTTTATGGGTAGTTGTAAAACCAACTTTCCGGACAAGTACCCTGTCACCAATTTCAAGTTTTGTATTTCTGATTTTTGCATCATAGTAGGTCTTGTTACGCCCTGCAAATTTTCCTGCTTCTTCGGCGGCCGTCCTATAAGCGAATTCCAGACGTTTGCGGAGTCCCGACACATATGAAGTGTGATCCTCAGCCCCGGAACAACCGGATGTTGGATCGGTACCTAACTATGCGTCAATACTGAGTCTGGGGTGCCAGCCGAACATCAGAAAATGAGGGGCGTAACCTGTAGCGTCATTCTGAGTTGCGTTATACGCTTGTACAAGCGGAGGCACGTATGCTTTCCAATCAGACTTCTGATAATTCTGCAATGTACCGAGCATTTTAAGAAGCGTCTGATTAAATCGCTCCGCCTGACCGCATCCCATTGGTTGGTAAGGGGTAGTCCGAGACTTACGGATACCAGCAAGCTTACACAGCTCATGAATGGTCTTTGACACAAAGTTTCGTCCTTGGTCGCTGTGCAACTGCTCTGGAAATCCGTAATACCGGAAGTATCCTTCATACAAGGCTTTGGCCGTTGTGTGGGCTGTTTGGTTTTTACACGGGATGGCTTGTGCATATCTTGTAAAGTGGTCCGTGATAACAAGTATGTTTTCGACACCGCCTTTATAAGGTTCAAGTTTTAAGAAGTCAACGCAAACAAGCTCCAATGGTTTTGGTGTCATGATGGGAACCAACTCCGCAAAGGGACGATTAATAGGTGTTTTGTGGAGAATGCATCTACGGCACTGGTCTTATCTCCTTCTCCATGTTTGGCCAATACAATCTCTGTCGTGCGAGCCACAAAGACTTTTCCCTACCCTGGTGTCCTGCTTCATCATGAATACATCGAAGGGCAATTTTTCGATGAGAGCCAGGAACCACCAGCTGTCTAACTGGCTGACTGTCTTAGCTAGCGGTTCTGTACAGAACGCCATTTTCAACAGAAAGGCGATCCCATACTCGAAAGTATTTCTGTACAGCAGGGAGTTCCGAACATTTACGTGTTCTCTCTACCCCCCTTTTAAAACCGCTACCAATTAGTTCAATCACTCTCGCAATGTCATTGTCCATCTGCTGTTCTCGCTTCCAATCAACACTTGCCATTTGCTCAGTAAGATGCTGTTCCTCATTGGCCATATGAGCAGCAGCAACCTCTGAGACGCAATGGGCCAACGGAGCCGAGACTATTGCAGCCTGGTGTATGGCCTTGATCTCCTCATTGAAAACATATCGTCTAGATAAACCGTCAGCATCGGCATTACTTTTGCCACTGCGATATTCAATAGTGAAGTTGAAATTAGCTAGTCCAGCTAACCATCTGTGCTGAGTGGCATCGAGTTTTGCAGACGTCGTGACATATGTGAGAGGATTGTTATCAGTTCGCACAAGAAATTTGTTCCCATACAAATAATCGTGAAACTTATCCGTAACGCACCATTTCAAAGCTAAAAACTCTAGCTTGTGGGCCGGATAGTTTCGTTCAGTGGGTCTTAGACCGCGACTGGCGTAGGCGATCACTCGCTCTACTCCGTCTTGTTTTTGGTAAAGCACAGCACCAAGACCAAGTGAACTGGCATCTGTGTGGACAATAAATGGTAAACTATAGTCAGCATATGATAGAACTGGGGGTGTAGTAAGTTTGTCCTGAATAGATTGAAAAGACAATTGTTGAGCTACATCCCAAACCCAAGGTGTTGGAGGTTTTGACTTATTCAACTTGATTTTTCTTTTCGATTTCTTATTACAACCCTGACCTTGAAGAAGAACATTCAAAGGCTGAACAATTTGGGCATAATTCTGAACAAATTTGCGATAATAACCGGTGAACCCGAGGAATTGCCTAAGAGATTTTATATCATGAGGTATAGGCCAATCTTTAACTGCGGATATCTTCTCCGGGTCAGTTGCAATACCCTTGTCTGAAACAACGTGTCCGAGGTAAGTTATCGAGGTTTTAAAGAACTCACACTTAGAAGGTTTAACCCTAAGATTATTTTGATCTAGTCGTTTAAAAACGGATTGTAACCTATCTAAATGCTCCGCGAATGTAGAAGAGAAGATGAGGATGTCATCTAGAGAAATGAGACAATCTCGAAGGTGCATATCACCCATGCATCTCTCCATCATTCTCTGGAATGTTGCCCGAGCATTTGTTAACCCAAACCCCATACGATTGAATTCGTAAAAACCAAGCGGACCAACACTGAAAGCAGTTTTTGCCTTATCTTCTTCCTCAATTTCAACTTGGTAATACGCAGAGTGAAGATCGAGTTTCGGGAAGTACTTAGCAGAGGAAAGGACGTCAATTGTGTCATCAAACCGGGTATAGTGGTAAGTATCCCCGCCTGTCACGCGGGAGACCGGGGTTCAATTCCCCGTCTGGAAGCCATTTGTAATCGCAGAACAGTTACTGTTGGTCCGTTTGAGACGGTGACCATTAACGGTATAGCGCGAGGCTTGAACAATAGAATTTCCACTGTTGTGACAGAAAACATTGATGGAATGTCTTCTCACACCGTCTGTCCAAGAGTAGTTAAGGTTAATACGTCATCTTCGGTAAAAATCCCTGTTCGGATTTGCAATATGACTGCTAGAACGTTGTCTTTTAAGCCTAAGGCAAACCTTTGTGAAATATCACAGGCTAAAGTTATTGATGACGTCACATCATATTTGCCTCAGGATAACTTTGAAACACTCCTTTGGAAGATTTAGGTTTTTCCATTGATACTTCCGTCTTGACAAAAGAACAGTTAGATAGACTTTACCAAGTTCTTGGCCAGTGGAAACACGTCTTTTGTACTGCAACTAAAGACATTGGTAAAACTAGCCTTGTAAAGCATAAGATTATCCTACAAGACGAGACCCCTTTTAAGCAACCATATCGAAGTATTCCTCCGGCTATGTTTGAGGAAGTCCGTCATCATGTTAGGGAGTTACTTGAAGCTGAAGTTATAAGAGAATCAGAGTCACCCTTTTCATCGAACGTTGTTCTTGTACGTAAGTCATCGGGGGCTCTTCGTTTTTGTATTGATTGGCGAAAGCTAAACAATAAAACTAGGAAGGATGCTTTTATGTTGCCCCGGTTACATATATATTATTTCTTTAATTATGCAATTTATGTAAATACTTAAGATACAAGAAATCTACATCAGACATAATCTATTCAACGTACCAATTGAATTTGGATGAAATCCAAATGAACCATCCCTTTGCCATTCTCCAGACATTAACCCTTTCCCTCATACTACAATTCCGCAGCAGACGACTTTGAACATATGTTGTCAAATAGAAAATCTCTATAATTGAATGGATAACCAATGACTAACAGTGGAAAACATTGTGGCAAAAGGAGAAATAGCTCGTTTTGAGCAATTTCTTTCTTTTGTCACTATGTTTTCAAAAAGCCATCTACTGCAGAGATATCAGAAAGCATCTATAAGAGGGAAATGGTTAACATGAAATCTTAAATATAAACAGAATAATTAAACCCTGTCCGACATAAATCAATACAGTTGGAGTTTATTTCTTTTCAATCCAGGGTTGTGAGGTCGAACCGAATCTCGGTCAACACTCTTTTCCATTGTTTGACAAAAGTCATTGTGACAAGCGTCATTTGTCTTTCACTAATGGGCGAACAGTCTATGTGGAAAAGCAGCCAGTTGCTTGGAAAGAATGTTGTTTTGATTACTGGTGTGAGAAAGCAAGGAAACACATGAATAAGTGAACTGGCCCCCGTGATATGACTGAAGAATTGTTGAAAACGGCATGAAATCCTAATCAATTCTTTTCAAGTTCTTGGGGTGAATACCATTTGCAGCTCTCCATCGACACGAACGTCCTCTTAGCCATTTTCCAGTAGAATCATGAAATATACAAAAACAAGAAACCGCTGAAGACGGTAAGGCCGGATTGTCGTCAATTTGACCTTGAAAATCGACAAAGCAAGGTCAAGGTCAAAGTAACCATAGAAATCAATAGAACTTATTATTGGTTACATTCAGGCAAAGTTTCAAGTTTGTAACACTTTCCAGTGCTGAGATTTTGCCTCAACCTGAAACTTTAACCAAAATGTTGACAGACAGACGGACAGACGGACATCGCCTAACCATAAACCGAAATTGCTAGAGCAATCCGGCCAAAAATGGATTATGCCGTTTTCACGGCTATTTCAGTTATATCATTGCATTTACATGAAATCTAAAATATAAACAGAATAATTAAACCCTGTCCGACATAAATCAATACAGTTGATGTTTATTTCTTTACAAAAGGGTTGTGAGTTCGAGCCCCAGCTTGGCCAACAGTCTTTCCGTCGTTTGACAAAAGTCATTGTGACAAGCGTCATTTGTCCTTCACCAATGGGTGAACAGTCTATGTAGAAAAGCAGCCAGTTGCTTGGAAAGATTAATGTTTGGATTAGTGGTGTGAAAAAGCCATGAAACACATGAGTCGGTGCACTGGCTGCCGTGATATGACTGAACAAGAGTTCATCAACACGAACCTGATCCTCAATTTTCCAGTAGAATCATGAAATATACAAAACAAAAGGCCTAAGATGGCCAGTATCGCTCCACTGCCATTAGGCAAAAATTAAACCTCCAATCAGCCCTGGCCCCGGGTGGCCATGTTTTTTTTTATAAATCACCATGGCTTGAAGGAATCTCGTAGAGTGTCACCTAAGAAATGATTTGAAAATCGGCTGAATAGTTTGGGAGAAGACTTTTTAATTTCTTATTATAGCAAATATTAGGCCATGAGCGTAGCCATATTTTAAGACTAATCAACGTGGCTTGGTGGAATCAGATAGAAAGTCACCCAAGGGCCATTTCTTCAAAAAAAATTGAAAATCGGCCAGATACTTTCCTCGGTGAAGATTTTTTAAGTTTTCACTTCAGCCATATAAAGCAAAATAGCCCAACCCCCTGGCAACAATATTTTTCAACAAATCAACATGGCTTGAAGGTTATCTGATAGAGGGTCACCCAAGGAAATTTCTAAAAAATTATTTGAAAATCGGTCAGACACTTTCGTGAAGAAGATTTTTTAAATTTTCACTATAGCCATCCATATTTAAGGCAAAATATCCCCGCCCTCTGGCGGCGATGCTTTTCAACCAATCAAAATGGCTGGAAGGAATCTGATAGAGATTCACCCAAGGAACATTTCTACAAACTTTTTTGAAAATCAGCCTGACACTTTCGGAGGAGAAGATATTTCATGTTTTCACTATAGCCAGATAGCCCGGCCCGTGACGGCCATGTTTTTCGACCAATCAACATGGCTTGAAGAAATCCGATAGGGGGTCACCCAAAGAACATTTCTACAAAATTATTTGAAAATCAGCCAGACGCTTTCGGTGGATTTCTTTTTAAGTTTTTACTATAGCCATTTAAGGCAACATAGCCCCGCCCCCTGGAGGCCATGTTTTTCGACCAACCAACATGACTTGAAGGAATCTATTAGACAATTATCCAAGGAACATTTCTACAAAATTGTTTGAAAACAGCCAAACAATTTTAGAGGAGAAGAATTTTAAGGTTTTTATCTTTGGTTACCATGGAAACCAGAATTGTGCATGGCTCAACACAAATTGAAGGAATTTAGGAGAGGACATTGAAGCAAAAAGTTGACGCACACATTCACACTTCGCAATATCATAAGCTTGACTGGCTTTCAAAAATATTTAGTTGTTATAGATTAACATGGTTCACCCTGGACATTTTTGTTCTTGCGCCATCACTTTTCGCCAAATGTGTAAAAGTTTGCGCCAAATTTGCAATTCTGAAGTCAATGTTTGAGCCACATATCTGGCCATTATTTATTACTTGAAATGAATAATTATTATTAATAGTACTATCAGCCCTTTCTAACAACTAGAAATATCACTGAAGGTGATGAATAACCCCAGCTTGTGCCTGGCAATATACATATGTATGAGAAATTCAAGGGGCCATAACTCATTTAAAAAAAATCCAGTGTAACACGCCGACAATATGCACAACTAGGCTTGGTATCAATCATTCTTGTGAAGTTATATTGAATTCTGACCAAGGGTTGCTGAGAAATAGTGCTCACAAGAAATGTCCACAGATCAACGGACCGAAAAACCGACGAACCAACCGACAAGCGTGACTCCTATATAGCCCCCATATACTATGTATCTGGGGGTATAATAATAAACATCTTTTAAAAGAATTTATTTAAAAATTAAATAAAGCTCATACTGTGCAATTTCTCCTTTTGCCACATTATTTCAACAGATTACAAGGATTTAAATTTAATTTCAGGATATTTTTAATATTTGTGCATCAAGAGACGCTTTTAAAGTTGACTGCTTAAAGCCTTGGCGTACACATCTGTTTGGAAAGGATAACTTTGATACAGGCATTATTCAATTTGGCGTACAAATCTGTTTGGAAAGGATAACTTTGATACAGGCATTATTCAATTTCAACTGACAAACATATTGGATTGTTTTCGTTCGGTCGATCTATTTCAAAATACTGCATTCGGAAATTCCAAAATGTCCTATAAATAGCTCGCCAGACTGGTAAACAATTATTTTTTAATCTCAATATTATCAATGCTTGATGTTTTAATCTAATTTAAATGAAAGCATCTACATGAAAAGACTGGTTTTCAAACGTTCTTGATAGTAAAGCGCTGATGTATCATTGTTTAGATTGACAAATTATATTCTCTGAATCTTGCAGTATGCAATGCAAGCCTATCAGTCAAATTGTTAAACACTGTCACATGTTTCCCATCTATCTTACACAATTTTCACACCCTCGAGTGTTTTACTTGCTGTTTATTGATTTTCGTTGGTCTAGATACTTCATTGAGCATTTTTCAACTATCAGAATATTTGTCTTGATGATATCTTGACTTAGTTTAAATACAGGAATTAGAGTCATGTCAAAAACTAGGTCGCTATGCCAAATTAAAAGAAGTATTTTAAACTTGAGCATCAGAATGGGTATTTTGCTCAAAAGTGTATGTCTATTAATCTTAGTGAGCATTTGTTCCAATATTCACAACTTTCCACAATTTAAACAAGATGGGGCATATTGCTTTTCACAAAATGGGGATGTTGGGCATGACCAGTCGATGAGCTTTATTGATTTTGAAGTCATCCGTTCGAAGGTCAAAGTGGGAGTTCATGGATATTGCTTTGCACTTGATGGTCGGTCGGTCCGTCGTTAGACAAAATCTTGTCTGATTAGATAAAATCTTGTCTGATTAGACAAAATCTTGTCTGATTTATAACTTGATATTGCTAAGACCTACTGTACTCAAAATTGGCAGGTAAGTTGGGTATGACCAGTAAATGAACTATATTGATTTGAGCTCATCTGTTCAAAGGTCAAGATCACCTTGACACAAAGGACTTGTCTGATCGATAACTGCAGATTCTCGAGTCAAATTCTGCAGGGATGTAAGGTATGACCAATAGACGACCCGACCCCTATTCATAGGGTAAAATAAATGTAAAACATCTCTTTGTTATAATTTGTTACACTAGAAGGTGTTTGTAACGTCAACAATTATAAAGTTCAAGGTGGGAGTACATGTATATTGCTTTGCACTTGATGGTCGGTCTTTCCGCCGGTAGACAAAATCTTGTCTGATTTATAACTTGATATTGCTAAGACCTACTGTACTCAAACTTTGCAGGTAAGTTGGGTATGACCAGTAAATGAACTCTATTGATTTGAGCTCATCTGTTCAAATGTCAAGATCACAGTGACCTTGACACAAAGGACTTGTCTGAATGATAACTGAATAATGCATGGACCTATACTATAGTTATTTGGGTAATAAAACAAATTGAACCTAATCGTCTACCTTTTGTTAAAAGTGTGCACTGATAAGGATAGTACATGTAGCAGAAATAAGTGAAATACTTTATGGATACATACAGTCTACAGAAATTCATCAAGGGATATAAAGCCATCGGTCTAGAAAATATGAGACAGAGAAAACAGATGCATTTTGTGCATTCTTGGGGAATATCTTAGATAGACTTAATTAATATCAGCTATTTATAAAGAGTATACAGTTGTTTAACTACTAAAGAAACTTTGTGACGCCTCTGTAGCAGAGGACCTTTGAAAACATCGCTCCAAATAGAGAATGGATTTTCACAGTTATGGAGTCAAAGTATTGAAGGTCCATCGCTCACTAGTGCTATTAGAGCTTTGGTTTTAATTGTCTTCAGAAATATTATATTATTAAGCCAAAAAGGGTCCTGAGTATAAACATATCACTTGTTTGAAGACTTAAACTTGTTAACAATAGGTTATAATACAATAAAGAAATTCCCCTTTTTAAAATAGCTCAATCACACTTTGATAATATTTCAGGAAAGCATATAAGGGCAAGAACTGAAAGTGGCTACATATATTTGAGACGAATTTGGTTTTTAACCTAAAAAAACAGGCCACACCCGGCCTCTATAACATACAATGTGATGAAGGGTATTAAATGAACAAGGGCAAGTTGCTGTCTTCTAGAAAAAAGGGAAAGTTCATCAGCTTCAGCATAAAGACTGTTAACTGGAGACGTTCTAAAAGCTTTAAGGGCAAGGCGAAGACCTTAATTATGTATTGGATGAAAGATTTTGGTCAAAGATTACACTAAGAAACTTGAACTTCAATGCGAGAACTATTCATCTGAAGATCTGGGTCTGCGTGGAAACCACGTTTATTACAGAAGTGCATTCATTTGGTTTAGGTTATGGAAAATTTAAATCATTTTCGTCAGACCATGTTTGAAGTTTATTTTACGTTCTATAATGTCCAATCACCAGCCAAACAGGCTTATCAATCCATATGTTTTACTCGTACTCGTTTTAACGAAAACAAATAACAAAATAATCCACATAAAGGGAGCATTCAACACCTGGGTTAATAGCTTTAACACTAGAATTGAGTTGCACACAAAATAATGTGACCGATAAAATGCAACCTTGAGGAACACCCATCTTCTGCTCACAAGCACCTGATAGGGTGTTACCAACACGAACACGAAAGCGGCGTTCATACAAAGATGCAGCAATAAATAGAGGTAGACGGCATCTAAGACCAAAGTCATGGAGAATAATTAGATTCTTTAAAATACTGTATAATTTCCAAGTTGTGTCATAAGCACTTTCAAGATCAAAGAATGCAGAGACAACATGTTGCTTATAAATAAAGCCTTCTCTAATAAAATATTCAAAACGAACAAGATGATCAAGTGTACTTCGTTGCTGACGAAAAACCACGTTGAACATTGGCAATAAGATTGTTCGATTCTAGGAACCATACAAGTCGGTCATTAACCATCAGTTTTTATTTTAACTGCGGGAATATTCACGAAGCATATATATATATCAAGGGAAAGTCACTATTCTCAAAATGCAGGGACAGAAAAGGGAGCCAGCTGCTTGGTAAGACTTGTGTGGAGTACTGGTGTAAGAAAAGCCGGGAAACACACGGATAGGGGAACTGATCGCCATGATATGACTAGACATTTGTTAAAAACGGTGTTAAAATTATTTACGTATGTTACATATACAGGTGGTATTTTTTATCAATTGTATTTGGTACATACAATAGTTTAAAGAGTTATCTGATTCAAGCATCTACTGGCCGTCTGAAGTCTCTTGGAGGATTATATAATTAAATTTCTGACTAGTGAAGTTCAAAAACAGTGTATCGGGATTCGCAAGTTGTTTGAATGTACCCCATGTCGCAAAGGCATGCTGAATTCATGTCGTCGGTGTCCTGTAACTCACTTTAGCCAATCAAAATATGTTACAGAAAACAAGTATTTGGGAAACTAAACGTATGGTCGCTACTATAGACAGGGAATTGCTATTCCAAGGTGGTCTTTAGCACAGGTCCAACTGTATATTGTTTCAAAGGTCGGATTACACAGACGTTTAGAATGTTCTCTGAATGTATCCTTTACCTGGACATCAACAGTTCGATGTTTAGGCGGAATGAATACACATGTATACATTATGCATTATCCCCAATATAAACCTTAAGTTGAAAATAATATATCTGTTCTGTTCTGTATAAAACACAGGCATGATGTACTATTTTTTTTTTAATCCTCTTATCCCAAAGTACTGGCAAGATTTTATAATAATTTGGTACAAATGTGAGTTGGACGACGCCAAAATCGTTAATAGTATGTCGATCCGTTGAAATAAATGGCTGTCAGGGGGCAGGGCTAGATTTCCTTATATGTATAGAATTAAAACATTAAAAAAAGGTGTTTCCTGGGTAATTTGCTAGTACTACTGGTACATTTATCATGACACTAGCTAGACAGTCCTAATGCTAACCCCGCAACCCTAAGCTCCAATAAGAACTGCCACTACTACCAATTTTGGAAGTCTGTGGTATGACGCGACCGGGGATCGAACCTGCAACGTGCCTCATCCTAGGCGGTCTATTATCTGAATGAAAGTGCAGTGTGAAAATTGACTCGAAGGCAGCAGATAGCAAACTTATTACTTATTAAAACCGTGTCACTAAAGAAGGAATTGCTCAAAATTTCTCCTTTCCACACAATTTGTACTAGAGTATTCTGAAATCATATTTTCATTTAAAAAGATTTCCCATTTTTGTTTGCCAAACACTAGGTCACTACGATAAATTGAATATCAATCTTGTTAGCACTTATATAAGCTTCCATGACAGCAAAAATGTGTTTTTGTGATTGACTACTAGTATGTAGTGAGCGGTCCAGAGCCTCTTGTTGTTAGCTCACCTGTCACGTAGTGACAAGGTGAGCTTTTGTGATCGCCCTTCGTCCGTCGTCTGTCCACAATTTCTTGTGAACATGATAAAGTCTTCATTTATTATCCGACGTTTACCAAACTTATTCAGTAACTAGATATATATGAGAGCTCGGTTCCTTTCGAAAACCAACCATATCCGTCCATGCATGACGGGATTATTACCCTTTAAAATTGGCAAAATTGCTATAATTGATCTTGTGAACAAGTTAAAGTCATCATTTATTATCCGATGTTTACCAAACTTATAAATTAGCTAAATATACATGCGAGCTCGGTTGCTTTTGAAAATTTCCTTTATTTGTCACATGTCCTTTACATTGATTTATAACATGTGACAATGACCATAGTGTGATATTTTACACTCAAATATCATCATTGTCTTTGGATGACCTTCATCATGACTTTTTGACCTTCATTCTTATTTGTGTAGAGCGATTAAATTAGGACCCTAAAACACTTACTCATTCAGGAAAGCGCTATAGGGCCATCATGACCCTCTTGTTTATATTATTAGTTGATGTAATTGTCATTGCGCATAGCCTTTTTTTAGTGTGGATTTGGCATATTTGGTTTTAAACAGTAACTAAATTAAAGCAACCCCTTTTTGAACTACATCTAAACATCAAATGGCTTGATTCCTTTTTACGAATCCTAGTCACAGACATTCTTTTTTCGTGAAATACCTTAAACAGAGATGTTACATGTAACGTTATTTATAATTATGTCTCGCTGAAAACTGCTCAAGAGATGCGGATTCTTACTTTTTTGAAAGGTCAATTATCTCCCAACTGATGGATATCTTTGTTTATTTAATGCTAAATGATGAGATACTGAGTTCTATCAGTGAGATATAATCCATATCACCCGCACTGTGAGTGATATAGGTATGACGTTATTTTCCTAGTTTCCATGTTACACACGTTATATATATAAAGAAATACGTAATGGGTATATTTACTAAAAACAAACAAATATCATCTATATGTTAGCTTCCATAGTCGGTTATGAATGCCAAAAATACACTTATCAGAATTACTGAAGACTGGGTAAAGGTATTAGATGAAAACCCATATTTTTAGCGATTGATTTGACTTTTTATTCTTTACTGCAAACCAATTAACCAACATCCGTTAAACCGCCAAATATATATTTCCATCAATGGTGCAGAGACAAGATTAATAATAATCATGTCAAAGCTACTTTGGTACCGGATTGATACTAAGATTTGAGATTTATTGAGATAATATCTACATACAGTTAAATTATGTAAATATTATCTTTCTTCGTGTTTGGACAGATGATAAATATCATTGCGCGTTCTATAACCCTCATGATACTCAAGACACCTCAATGACGCAGTAGAAGGCGTCTGGAAATTCCAAAAGGTTCTATAAATAGCTCGCTGACTGGTTTGTAGTTGTTGCAATATATGAAAGCGTCTAGATGATAAGAATGGTTTACAAAGGTTTTTGTATGTAATTACTGAATAAGCGTAGGGTTAAAACTAATATAAACTTTTCAGCATTTCAGTTGACCTTTACGGACACGATTTCATGCAGTTTACAAGTTAGACACGTCTGAACGTTCTAGCGTCAATTAGCAATCAATGCTGAAATTGTAACCGAATTGAGTTGGAGATCGAGCATATGCCTATATATATTGAAAATCGCAAGGCCTACACCGAGATACTGCTTGCTACTTTGCAGGATTTTCTACACGATCGCCACTACTGTACCATCGGCGCTTTGATTGTAGCTTGTATTATTTGGATCTATCTAAGGCTTTTGACTCCCTCCCTAGAGAACTTTTACTCTTAAAATTAAAAGAACATTGTATGTCTGACCAAACATTAATATATTAACAAACTATTTGGGAAACAGGAAATATCGTGTTACAATATGAACCCATTCTAGAAGATAGACCTATAAAATACATTTTCAAGGGAGTACCCCAATCGTCTTATCTCGGTCCTGTCTTTTGGAACATATTTATCAATGACAGATTTGATTACCATGTACATTATATGTATATAAATGTTATTTCTATAACATTTGTCTTAAGGTGAGTGCAATTTAAACAATGTTGTAAATAGTCTTGAAGCTGACAGTAGGTCCTTATTAAATAGTCTTGAGGCTGACAATAGGTCCTTATTAAAGTGGTGCTCACATGCAAGCTAACCCAACCTCATTATGCCACTTGGGTAATATCTCGAAAGCAAAATTATGCTTTTAATGGTAATAGCAATTCGATATCCAGATCTGATAATGTCAACATTTGAGGCGTTACTTTCAATGTTAAGCTTAACTTTGACAAACATATAGCACACCTGTGTAAGAAGGCTTTAAGGCAACGAACAATGATCAATATCTCAATTTGCCTAAATGTTTCAACATTTATACATATACCTTTTTTTTTTAGATTTTCACACTTTTGCCTAGTTGTTATCAAAGCTGTTGCTACAATTTTTTATATGTGGGAAATCATTAATTCAAGAGACTCCAGTGGTCAGACCCTTCTAGATGATGTCCTATTCCTTTTTAACAAATCATTTTTTTTGAAATTATTGTTATTGTTTTTAGTACGTGATTTAACCTTTAAGGTCAAATTACGCTAAATACATCCGCTGACTTGCTGATCTATAGTCCCTAAAAAAAAAAATTGTTTGAGTAGAAATGAGTGAATACCATCACCAGAATGTATTGAATATATGACATTGAGTTTAAATGCATTGTGAATGTGTATAGGATGCACTGGAAATGATTGATTTGATCACTTTTAGAATTTTGACCTTGTTTGAAAGTGAAAGTAGATAATGCTAAACACCGGTTTTGTCCGGGCCCGATTTGGTCCAAAATGACGGTTACCATTTTCGCCTGGTGAGTCCTTTCTTGCATAATGCATGACCCCACTCGTTGGATTGTTTTAAAGCTACGAGGTAACTATTTTCAATGATATATGGTGTTCTACATGAGAAACGCTTGAAAAGTGTGACAATTGACGACTGAAACTGCTTGATCTACATGGAAACAAAGAAGGATTTTGTTTGGTGTATTGTAACCTTTAATCATCGGCGATTTGTTAAACTACACCATTGCTTATAATAGTCCTAGTATTTTTCCGATATGTTATCACTTTGGTGTGTTATTTCAATAAAGATAACTCATATGTATACTATCGAATCACCACAGAGAATCAATTCTCAAGAAAATATCAAATTAACAGTAAAAAGCATATATTTCGTGTGTTGGTAGGCACGTATGAATTCGGAGTTTTGGGCCAATTGACTAACGACGTTCTTAGTAACTTTTGTATTAGTTAATACACATTGATGAAATGCATACATTATGTATATTTCCTGTTGCTCTACTTTATGACGAAGAATTGTTTTAACAGTGTTATTAGTTTAGTATAAGTCATGGTGTATCCTTTCTGCTCTACTTTATGACGAAGAATTGTTTTAACAGTGTCATTAGTTTAGTATAAGTCATGGTGATGAACCTGTATCCGGGTCGACAGTGATATGTATCTTCTATACAAACAAATGTATTGGTTGACTAGATTTAAGAGTATTTCGGTTATAACACTGAGGTCCATCCATCTACCCAGAGAAAGAGATAGCGAAAGAGAGAGAGAGAGAAAGATAGAGGGAGAGAGAGAGAGAGAGAGAGAGAGAGAGAGAGAGAGAGAGAGAGAGAGAGAGAGGGGGAGAGAAACAGACAGACAGACAGACAGACAGACATACATACAGAGACAGACAGACATAGTGATACAGACAGAGACAGAGTCAGAGAGAGAGACAGACAGAGAGAGACAGAGACAGAGAGACAGAGAGACAGAGAGACATAGACATAGAGAGAGAGAGACAGAGACAGAGACAGACAGACAGACATACATAGATAGAGACAGAGAGAGAGAGAGAGAGAGAGAGAGAGAGAGAGAGAGAGAGAGAGAGAGAGAGAGAGAGAAAGAGAGACAGAGAGACAGATACAGAGACAGAGAGACAGAGACAGAGAGACAGAGACAGAGAGACAGAGACAGAGAGACAGAGACAGAGAGACAGAGAGACGGAGACAGAGAGACAAAGATACAGAGAGAGAGAGAGAGAGAGAGAGAGATAGAGAGAGAGAGACAGACAGACAGACAGAGAGACAGACGGACAGAGAGACAGACAGACAGACAGACAGACAGACAGACCGACAGACAGACACAGACACACAGACAGACACAGACAGACAGACAGACAGACAGACAGACAGACAGACAGACAGACAGACAGACAGACAGACAGACAGACAGACAGACAGACAGACAGACAGACAGACAGACAGACAGACAGACAGACAGACAGACAGACAGACAGACAGACAGACAGACAGACAGACAGACAGACAGACAGACAGACAGACAGACAGACAGACAGACAGACAGACAGACAGACAGACAGACAGACAGACAGACAGACAGACAGACAGACAGACAGACAGAGACAGACAGAGACAGACAGAGACAGACAGACAGGCACACCCCCCCCCCCCCGTAACGTAACTGCTACTAGTCTTATATGTAATATATATTTAGAAGTTAAATTGCAATATTGTAACAACACTGTCTGATCTACTGATCTACACGATTTACCATCCTCACATACTACACCCATGACTTCAGAGACCAGCTTAGTTTACCGAAATATAGTAATACAGAAAGACATACATGATGATAGACATGCATAGACAGATATACATACAAACGCATAGACAGATAAACATACAGATTGACAGACACAATGTCATGTTTATAAACATATAACCGAATAAATGCATAAAAGCAGATTGACAGTTACACCAGCAGATACACGGAGGGATAGACGGACAAACATACATATATACATAAACATAAATACAAACATAAACATAAAGACATAAATACAGATAGATATACACTCAGATAGACATAAATTCTGAGACACATGAATAAATGCAGACATACATACATACATACATACATACATACATACATACTGATAGACACTCATGACGATAGACATACACAGACATATAGACTTACAAACGCATAGACCGATACACATACAGACTGCACATGGATACACTTGCAAACAGACAAACAGGCAGATTGACAGTTACACCAATAGATAGACGGACATACATATCTACATAAACAAAAAGACATACATACATACATACATACATACATACATACATACATACATACATACATACATACATACATACATACATACAGATAGACATGCACTCAGATAGACAAACATTCACACATGCATACATTCAGAGACATATGAATAAACACAGATATAAATACATAGTGATACACATACATGATGATAGATAGACATACATAATGATAGACATACATTCATGATGATATACATACATGGACAGATAAACATACAAATACATAGACAGATAGGCATACACACACACATAGCTAGATAAACATACACATGCATATAGTCAGATTGACAGTTACACAGTTATTATTACACAAATTATAGATATAAACACGCATTTAGGAGAAAGTTCACCAGTGTGATACCTAAATGGATCGCAAATGTGCGTATTCCACTTTCGTTCCGCCTCGCAAACGTTCAAAAGTAGCCCGATCCTAGGTTGTTTTGGCATTTGATGGTAGAAGAAACACTCCTCTATCCAACCATACCATTGGTTCGGCTTAGATCACTATATTCAAGAAAATGTAGATTTCGTCTTTCTGGTCATGTGTTAGAGCAAATACCGATTTGAATATCGATCTGAATATCGAGCTTGGTCGATATTCGGGAAAATGCTGATTGCGTCTTTCTGATCAAGTAGAAGCGGATTCCAATATAAATATAGATCTGAATATTGAGCCAGGTCGATATTCGGTGTGATGCTTATTGTGTCTTTCTGATCAAGTAGAAGCGGATACCGATTTGAATATCGATTTGAATATCGAGCCATGTCGATATTTGGGAAATGCTGATTGCACCTTTCTGATCAAGTAGAAGCAAATACAGATTTGATTATCGATCTGAATATCGAGCAATGTCGATATTCGTGAAAATGCTTATTGCGTCTTCTGATCAAGTAGAAGCGAATACCGATTTGAATATCGATCTGAATATCGAGCTAGGTCGATATTCGGGAAATTGGTGATTTTGTCTTTCTGATCATGTAGATGGGCAAATACCGATTTGAATAACGAGCCAGGTCGATATTCGTGAAAATGGTGCAATCGTAGAAGTGCGATTACCGCTTTGAGATTAAATTTCGGACTTACGATTGGCTAAGAATATCTATTTGTGTTTTAGTTTAAACTTATTTATTTTTACATCAATTGTAAAACAAACTTTTAGCTTATATTAATTACGTTCGATGTCTGCTTCCTGTAGACTTGATCATAAGTCGCGCATTTCGAGTAAAAAATTCTCAAAGACATAACCCGCTCACCACGGGATTTGAACCCGGGATCTTTCGTACGAGAGGCGGACGCTCTTCCTCTGCACCACTGTCTCGCATCAAGAAATATCCTTAATAAAAGCATAAAACAGTATTATTTCCTACAAATAAACAGCAGATGAAAAAATTAAAATAAACGCGCAGTAACTGGTACAACGCAATTGTCCCGACTATCGACCTGGCTCGTGATTTAGATCTATATTCAAATCGTTAAAAACACTTCTACATGATCAGAAAGACGAAATCCCCATTTTCCCGTATATCGACCTAGCTAGATATTCAGCATTGAATTAAAACCGGTATTCATGCTTCTATATGATCAGAAAGACGAAATAACAATTTTCCCGAATATCGACCTGGCTCGATATTCAGATCGATACTCAAATCGGTATTTTACACTTCTACATAATCAGACAGACGAAATCACCATTTTCCCGAATAACGACCTGGCTCAATATTCAAATCGGTATTCGGCCTTCTACAGGGTCAGAAAGACAAAATAAAAAAAATCCGAATATCAAGCAGGCTTGATATTCAGATTTATATTCAAATCGGTATTTGCTCTAATACATTATCAGGAAGGCGATGGCACCATTTTCGCGAATATCGACTTGGCTCGATATTCAGCTCGATATACAAATCGCTATTCGGCCTTCTACAGGATCAGAAAGATAAAATCAAAAATTTCCCGAATATCAAGCGGGCTTGATATTCAGATCTATATTCTCATCGGTATTCGGTCTAATAAATGATCAGAAAGTCGAAATCACCATTTCTCGAATATCGACCTGGCTCGTTATTCAGATCGATATTCAAATCGGTATTCGCCCTTCTACATGATCAGAAAGACAAACACCATTTTCCCGAATATCGACCTGGCTCGATATTCAGATCTATATTCAAATCGATATTCGCCCTTATACATGAACAGAAAGACAAAATATTTTCACCATTTTCCCGAATGTCGACCTTGATATTCATATCTATATTCTCATCGATATTCGCTCTAATAAATGATAAGAAAGTCGAAATCACCATTTCTCGAATATCGACCTGGCTCGATATTAAGATCTATATTAAAATTTGTATTCGCCCGTCTACATGATCAGATGACAAAATAACAATTTTCCCGAATATCGAAATGGCTCGATATTCAGATCTATATTCAAATCGGTATTAGCTCTTATACATGAGCAGAAAGATGAAATTACAATTTCCTCAAATATCGACATGGCTCGATATTCAAATCGATATTCATATCGGTATTAGTGCTTCTACTCAATCAGAAAGACGCAATTAGCATTTTCTCGAATATCGACCGGGCTAGACATTCAGATCTATGTTCATATCGATATTCGTCCTACTAAACAATGAAAGTAACGTATATTTCAATGCGTAACGGAGTTCACAAATCTGGTGCTGGCTCTATATTCGTTTCAGCTCGAAATTCATATCAGTATTGAATATCAATTACCGAATATCGAATCTACTGCCAACTTCACATACCTAATAAAATCATTGTTTGTGGAAAGTTTCAAATTCCTGTGAAGTTGAACGGTGAGATAAATCAGAATATTCCGTTGTATGTTGCCAAGGGTTAACGGTAAAAATTGGTTGGTATTAATCCCACTAGACTGGAATGAAATTTTCACAAAGTTCAAAAGGTAGAAAGTGAAATTTTGTTTGAAAAATATAAGGATTTGGTGTGTATACCTGTTTGGAATGCTGGGCAAAAGCGTTTTAGCCATAAGTCATTTTCACTGATCGCACAGTAATGCAAAACTTATAAATGCATTTTTCCTTGGTGACACAATTCAACTAAAACTTCCCTACTCAACCTTTAACATGATAATACGACAGGAAAAATACAGATTTATCCATAAATCGTTTCAACTTTTTAACTTTTTCAGTGGCATCTTTCCAAAGAGCTAGTGGACTAGTCCATGTTCAAGATCGGGCGACTCAATTGTTCATGCCATAAGATATTTGAAATATTTTGATAACTCAGTGCTGATTTCATGTGAGAAAGCTCATTACGGGCTGACTAACCCGAATCTGTGTTGTTCGCAAAAACTTCCTTATTGCAGTTTGCGCTGAAAGAGTTAAAACATCTAAAACCCTTTGAATTCAACAAACACACCGTTTTTATAAATCAAAATGATAGAATGTATGCATCTTTAGACATTTTTATTTATTCATAGCATGGGGAATTCATCACTAAAGAATACTTTAACAATAAAGACAGGGCCCATTCGAGTACGGTCACACACGAGTACTAATTAACTTTAGTGTAAATCAAATCAAATCGCGAATCATCATATTAACAGACAGACAGCAAACAGACAGCAGACAGACAAACACACGCAAACAAAAACACACACACGGGCACGCACGCACACACATATAGATACAGACAGACAGACAGACAGACAGACAGACAGACAGACAGACAGACAGACAGACAGACAGACAAACAGACAGAGACAGATATACAGAGAGACAAAGAGACATAGAGAGTGACATATATAGACAGAGAGAGAGACAGAGAGAGAGACAGAGAGAGACAGAGAGAGACACAGAGAGACAGAGAAAGAGAGAGAGAGACACAGAGAGAGAGAGAAAGAGAGAGAGAGAGAAAGAGAGACTGAGACAAAGACAGACAGAGACAGACGTAGATATATATAGAGAGAGAAAGAGAGACTGAGACAAAGACAGACAGAGACATACGTAGACATATAAAGACCGAGACAGACATATAGAGACAGACAGAGACATATATAGAGAAAGAGACCCCCCCCCCCCCCCCCCCCCACACACACACAGGTCAAATCGATATCACGAACGACTTTTGGATACATTGTGGTGCATTTCCACACTGTTTTCAAGTCTATGTAGTAAATATATTTTTATTTACATAAGTATCCCATTTTAATGCTAAATTGGATTCAAAGTCGTTTGCTGCAACTTTGTTACATCTTGGAAGGGGGTAACTATTGAAGATAAATGGGGAAAAACAATGATACCTATCAGCAAATGGATTTCTAATTGCTATATGGAATGGAGTTAGCTCAAGTTAATCCTGGATTAAAACTTAAAACCTCTTGATTTGAGGACAAGAATATCCCTCGGATCTAGAGCGCTGCCGCTGTGACACACAGCAGCCTTTAAACATTCAACTTATTCGAATATACAAGAAATCTACGAAAGATGACGTCGAAAACATCTGACTTACAATATGGTAAACCTCCAGCAAATATAGTTTGATTATTGAATAGAGTTTAAAACATTGTGACAAAAAATTCTCAGTTTCAGCAGTTTTTCCATTTGCAACAAAACTGCTGCAGAGGCGCCATAAAGCGTCTATATGCGGGAAAGGGTAAATTCAATGTAGAAAGGCGTCCAATGTACCAGTGGTTGGTGATACGATTTCACACAAATTAGCAGCTTTCATATCATTCGTAAAGCCTGTACGTAGTAGCCAATGGATATATCTTAGGCATCTGCAGTAGACGACATTTGGAACAGGTAGACACAAGAGAAATATTTTACATAATCTAGACTAGAGAAACTATAATTTAAGAAAACGGACTCTGTAAATGTTAAGTGAACAACGTTCTCCAGATATTATTTCACGGATTTAATTCAGAATGACAGAAAGGTATTTTATGACAATAAAAGACAAAAAAGGTATTTTAATGTTCAGTAACTTAATACACACCTTAGGTTTAACTGGATGTAATTATCTGGATGCATTGAAGAAATGTTTTTATACAGACGTGACACCATCGTGGATTAAGGAGAACTTGTTCATCTACAGCAATATCTCGTGTTTTCCCCCACACTGGTTTGATAATACCGCCTGTAGTAGACACGTCAATTGTCCACTATATAAAGGTACGGGGTAACTCTCCCACACACTCAAACGCCCTCTGACGCCTCTGCAGCAGAAGATTTTTGAAAAAATTGCATGGTCATCTGCTGCAGATGTGTTGTGTGTGGGAAAGGGTAAAATAACATCAGTCTGTCAAGGATACATCATATAACCCAGTCTGTAGGTAATTTTTTCAATCTTATATGACTATGGCTTTCTTAAATGTAGACGTTGTTCAGGATACATCATATAACCCAGTCTCTATGTAATTTCTTCTATCTTATATGGCTCTGGCTTTCTTAAATGTAGACGTTGTTCAGGATACATCATACAACCCATCTTCCATCTTATATGGCACTAGCTTTCTTAAATGCAGACGTTGTTCAGCTATCGGCAGCAGACGACATGTTGGAACATATTGAAACAAAAAGAAAGTTAACATAATCATGTCCAGGAAACGGATCCGAGCGTGAAACATACCAGCATTCTAAGAAAATGACCATTACTAGAACATTATCACGGCTTTAACCCTTTTTCACATACAAACGCTTGCTGACGCCTTGGCAGAAGACGACAATTGAAAACAATGTGACAAAAGATGAAATTGCTCAAAACGAGCAAGGTCTCCTTTTCCCACAATATTTCAACTTGATTAGGAAATAATGTTTTCATTTACAGATATGTTTCACACCCGTCTGCTGTAGACACGTCAGTTGTGGATAGTATAATGGAAAGGGACAAACAGCACCTGCCTGCCAAGGACATAAACACATCCTGTAACTCAATCTCTATGTTATTACATCTATGTAATAATATGTTAAACACACGTCAGCCGTGTCTTGTGATTTTGGCTCTTAGTGCACAGTCTCACCAGTGACTTCACTGTTGGACAAAATGTTATATACACATACAACCTTTCCCACATACAACAATCCTTCAGCTGAAAACATGTGGTGAACAAATTGTAAAGTCTCTTTCTATAAACGTTTATTTTTAGAATACAGTTGAAATCATTGTGGCAAATAGTAATTTCTTCTTTTGTCAAAAAGTTTTCAAAAGTCGTATGCTGCAGAGGCTTCACATTATGCCAAAGATTTAATTAATGTTACGTTTGATAAAACGCCTAGACCCACTAGCTGTATGCCAATGTGATCGTAAAGGATCCCACGTCGGAATGTCATAAGGTCCCAAGTCGCCTGACGCGGTTCATAATACAGTAGAAATAGACTGCGTGTGCCTAGGCAAGGGAAAATATGTTATAAATTATAATTATAACTGTGACTTTCGGTAAGTTCGGTAATCAGGTTCAATCTTATAAAGTTAGCATAAATTCCGTCGATTGTCTA
This sequence comes from Serripes groenlandicus, assembly GCA_031761405.1. Classification (NCBI taxonomy): domain Eukaryota; kingdom Metazoa; phylum Mollusca; class Bivalvia; order Cardiida; family Cardiidae; genus Serripes; species Serripes groenlandicus. Next base: position 107,721 of record JASEVX010000277.1, read on the forward strand.
TTTCGAACGTAACGTGTCTTTTTGTGAGTACACAGGCTGATCTGAACCTTTGTTGAGGATTGATGTGGTTTCGTCAGGAGGGCCCGTCGGAGTACCTTTTACAGTGGCGCGCATTATATGCACCTTACACTAATTTTGCCTATTAAACCTTTGTCATTATTCGTATTAACTGTAATTGTTTTCATAGAAAACCTAAATTTAAAAAAAAAAAATCGCTGGGTTGGCTTTTGGGGCATATTGCACCTGTATCATTATCCTTATTAGCTGCACTTCTTTTCGTAGAAACCGTTTATTGAAGGTAGGTTCATGAGAATGATAAATGTAAAATGATTATCTTTTCTTTGAAGCAAGTCGTTGTTTTATACGGTATTCATTGGTTTCTAGGTAAATACGTACGTACTTTGCGTCTTGCTTATTACATAGGGCTTATTTTACTTCAAGCGTGTCTTCAGTAGACGACTTTTTAAGTTCGGGAAACATTTGGAAGTTGGTGAGAGAGGAGAAATTGCTTGGATTGAACATTTCCTCCATTTGCAAAAGTGTTTTCTCCAAACGTATGAAACGTGTTTCTTTTTAGCGACATTCCCGCTGATTTATCATTAAGATGTTTCAGACGTTTAAAACGTTTGCAAATCAGAATAAAAAGGAAAAACATCATCATACTGAATTTGAACTAGTCATCAATCAAGCACGAGATTACTGGAAAAGCCTGCTTGAAAAAAAAAGTCCAGTTATTTTCGAATTATGAGATACCTTTGTCCTGAACATTTTAAGTTCCCGTGTCTTTATTATTCAAGGAACCGCGCAGACAGGCTTTTGGTACCATTTTGTAACTAGTCGGCGGCTACCCAATCGACCTTTCCAGAACGGACCCCACTGTCACCACTCGGTTTCGAACCTTAGACCTGCCACTCCCGAATGAATCGAATATCTTAACCAGTAAGCTATCGAATAGGTAGAAGGGAAAGGGTTAAGTGAAAACAACTGGAGTTTACAAGATGGTAGATCTCACAAACATCTTTTTAGCCCACCGATTTCCGAACGTCCTTGACATTCTTCATTTGGTGTAAACACTATGTTATTATATTTATATTTGTACAAAGCACATACATATCGTAAATGATATATTTGAAGAATTGGGTAATCAAGATTGCTTTCCGCATTTGAGCCTATTTGAACGGCGTTCGCATTCCTGAACAGTATAGATCAAGATAAAATTGGCCATTTACAAATGGTATAACTAGTGATATGACAAAGACAAAAACGTTTATGCCGCAGACGACGGAACCACAAGCAACTAAATGGGTTAAAGTTCTAGAAGTTCTTACTGCAATAAATGCAATAGCAACCGATGATTGAAAATGGCAATGTGCAAATTATCCTGAAAGCTTTCCCTCAAACATTGTCCACGAAGACAACATGTAATGTGACACCCTAGGCGGCTGACGACTGTTAAAATCACACGCACCCACGCACGCATGCGCACGCATACACTCACAATCACACACACTCACGCACGCATGCGCACGCATACCCCCTCCCCCACACCCCCACCCCCCAAACACATACTGGTATACCCAACACACTGAGGTATATAATTCCACACAAACACACCGAGGTCTATACTTATTAGACATCTTTCAAATATAAGAAAAATGTAATGGCATAAAGAATTGGTCCTGAATGTCATTTATCATAAGCAAATTGGGGTAGTATAATTTTTGGGAAACCAGTACAATGTAAACAAACCGAGGTAACAACCTCAGTATGGGACACACAGGAACCTCGGTATGGGACACACAACAACATCGGTATGGGACACACAGTAAACACATTGTTAACAAACGGAGGAATTTAATAGGAGACAAAGACATCAGCTTTGTGTATCTCATGTGTTTAATAAGTTTTCTAGATAAATTACTTAACCCGTTTGTTGCCCAGAGTTTTAGAAACGAGGAGTAAATGTGTCATTATCCTTCAATATCACAACTGAGTCCTATGTTGTGGTTACTCACAGAGACAGTTTAAGAATATTTAACTGCTATTCCGAGTCTGGTAAAATTTCACTTCATAATATAAGAAGCAACTCGGTTAAACTTGAACTATTTTGTATCACATAAACATTATATTGGTTACATAAGCAGGTCGTTAATGGTTATAGATGGCAATAGCATTTAAACTGAGGAAAACGATTGGTATCTTTATTTATATATATTCAAGTAGCTCATTCGAAATGTCTTCAAACCATAGCTTTATACCTTTGGCAATAATTGTATTTCATTCGTGTATACAAAGAAGCGAAGCTGTTCAAACTCATTGACATATGTTACCTCAACAATTGCTACACATCGATGTGTTTTCATGATCAAAATCACAATAAAAAATACATCCCTCATGAAGTGGGGACCCTGCCACTTGCTGTGTGCGGAAGATTGTTCAAGGCATACTGTTTGGTTGAAAACATGGCAGTCAGGAGGCATCAGAAAAGGGGCAAAATCGTCCGTTGTTAACTTTTAGCTGTAAACATCATCTCCTCCTAAACCACAGGACCAATTTCATCCAGACTTCACAGGAATGTTTCTTTGGTGGCCTTCTTTCAAAATTGTTCAAAAATTTAAATTCCATGTAGATCTTCTCCTCTGAATCTGCATGTCAGATTCCAATATAGTTTAGTAGAAATGTTTCTTTGGTGACCCTCTACAAAGACTGTTCAAGGCATACTGTTTGGTTGAAAAACATGGCAGTCAGGAGGCATCAGAAAAGGGGCAAAACGACCAAATTTGGAAATTTCATTTGTTTAAGTGCTTGTCTGATATTAAGAAAATTGAACAGGAATCTTACTTCAGTGATCATCTACTTAATTTGTTCAAGCCGTATTGATTGGTTACACAATCATAGCAACCTCGCGTTATCACAAAAGGGGTAAATTGAACTTTTAGCTACAAATGACAACTCCTACCATTACACTCGACCAATTTTAACGTTACTTCACAGGAATGTTCCTTTGGTGGTCCTCTTTCAAAATTGTTCATAGACCTACATTCTGTGAAGAACTATTGTTGCTGCGGCATCAGAAATTGAGAAAAATACGCAAACTTTAAAAACCTCTATCTTCATAATCCATTTGTCAGATTCCAAAATTTGGCAGAAATGTTCTTTGAGTGACTCTCTACAGAAACTGTTCAAGCCATATTGATTTCGTTGACAAACAGGGCAGCAAAGTGGCATCAGGAAATGTGCAAAATGACAAAAGTTTATAATTCTATTCTTATAAAACTTCTTGTTAGATTTCAAGATACAAATGGCTTTTACTGATACACTATTTCTTTAACTGAGTTTCCACTCCGTGCAGTTTCATTTGAACTCTTGATCAAATTTTCACAGATATTTGCAGTTAAATATATACTTCTAATTAACTATCATTCAGGTGATCGATTTAGGGCCATATTGGCCCTCTTGTTTAAGATATAAACATCTGCGTTACTTTAGAGATAAACACACCGAGGTAATGGAAAAAAAATACCTCGGTAGTTTTGGATACCTCGGTCAGTGGTTGTGTACTTCTATGACCTACCTCGGTGAGTAAGGTATACCAACGCGCGCGCGCTCACACACACACGCACACACATACATACATACACACACGCATTCATTGTGAATGTTTTATATATATATAAAAAAACATGAATATATAGATATACATCTTTAAAACGAAAGAAAACAGAATATTGCTTTATATTCTTTTTTAAATGACTGATGAATAATAAGAATTAAAAGATATTCTAAACTCTCATTTATATCAAGTCGATACTAGCTTTTTTTTTCAACGTAAAACTCGTTTTATAATCATAATAAAGGTAACAAAATAAACAGAATAAATGCGACTCAGAATTCCGTACATGGGTGTTGCTACCATATTCGTTACAGTGAAATATGAAGATACAACATCAAAATAGCGTCTCATATACACCTTTCTCAATTGATTGCTTTTGATTTCACAGATATTGAAAAGATATCGTCAATTTTCATTATTCGTCCCATCAAAGTCACGGGCAAGCTAATGCTTAAAAGGAAACTGATTAAATCAATAGAGAGAGAGAGAATACGTACCGAACTGGTTTAAATCTAAGGAGCCTTAACCTTAGTCCCTGTCGAGATAACTTGAAAAAATATATATTATATAACAAACAGGTAGCAAGAATAGTATGTATATTTATAGTTAAACTCATATATTGCCGTGCCAAATAATATATAAGGGAGACCACTACTCAATCCTTAGATGGGACAGATGAGTTTGTAGAAACCACTATTGATCAGGTTGTCTCCCTTTAACCGGTATTTTGCTATTTGCCCATATTGACAATCTACTATCGCAAACGCCTTGATGCGAATCTTGGGACCATCTTTTTTTTTTACATAGTTGGGTTTTTATAAAAATTAACGCCACAGTCATCCAAAGGAACTTTAATCACAATGCAGTTCTTAAAAAGTGCATAAAGTCAGGGCAATTTATGATAGCTGATCTCACTTTTGGCAAAGACACTGGTAGAATAGCAAGCAGTCTCACACACTCAGAGGGAATACTAATTAGAGCTGAAGTACACGTGGACCCTTTGGCGTTATGATATTAACGGGTGTTTGTTTCATAATCGATGGCAGAAGCATTTCCTTTACTTATAGAACTGAAAGTCAGCATAGTTTCTTCATTTGAGAAAAAGGGTGCGTTTATCATTCCGTCTCAACCAGTGTGTACATATACTTAATCACGTGTGTTCGAACAAAGAACAATCAAACAATGGTAAATGAAAACATTATATTAAACCCATTATGCACACTTCCTGATCGTGATACTTTAACGTATAACCTCATAAGCCATTTTAACGTGCATCCAAATTGAAAATACCTAGACAGAATAAAACGAGGGATTTTTACAATTGGTAAATAACATCTCCTCGCTTTACAACTTTCGACCAAACTCGGTCTTGCTAAGAATTGGACTAAATGCATGTAAACCATATTTATGCCTTCTATTATGTTATGCTAAAACTTCAAAGTTTATAACGCGACCTCGGGCCATTATACGAGCGGATATGATCGGTTAAAAAATATAACGTAAACATTTAAAGTTGAAATAAAATACACCCTGCCTGAATTCTTTTCCGCCTCACCCTTTACTTGACTCTAGACGATTACACGTTTTACCTGTTTACTGACTGTTGAATAATGTGGTAAGTTAACTCACAAGTTATGGTCGTATTCTGCTTCTTATTTACGTATTAAGGCTTCAGAGTTACTGGTGCTTTACACCGTTTTAAACAAGTGTTCAGTTGTATGGAGATTCCTGAGTAAGTTACTACTGGTCCTTTATAGATGCTGACACCAGCGAATCAGTATCAATGCTAACCCCACACTAATAAGGGTCAAGTGAAATCAATTACTTCCATTTTCTAATTATTTGGTTTGACCCGGACGGGGTCAAATTTCCGATCCTACGCACCAGAAGCGTCACTACATCGCCGAGGAGGTATATAAAGGTATATAAGGAACTAGCTGAGATGTTCTATCTGATCTTCAGACATTTGTTTATTTGACTAAACGCTAGTTATATCTACTGCGTACAGTGTGTTCCTTAGTGAATATATCTTAGATAATGTGTTGAGCTCAAACGCATTTTCTGTTTTTAGACGAGGCACGAAATTTGATCAAGTTCCTCAGATAAAATAAAATAATATATCCCCTGCATTACTCAGTCATTAGTTAGGTTATACAGATTTGAAGACAGTTAGGCAATGTATTTATCTGAATAGACCACTTCGTACATAACAGCCTTAATTCTTACCCTATCCCGAAGCCTAACCCTTTTCCTGGCTGGTGAGTCCATATGTATTTGATTACAAATGTAACAGCGTTAACAGAGGATTTGAAACGTATTTCATTCCTTTTATCAGGTGTAAAACGTATCAGTTACAGATTGAAAATGAAAAGTATAGAACATATGTTATCAACTTGTACAACATATCATAAAAACGTATTTATACACGAAATAAAGCAAATCAAATACGGTTACATTAATATATAAAATTATGTAAGAATGTTATTTTTTTTATATTGTATACTGATAATGTAAAACGTGTAATCTTTAGATTACTGCAATGTAGATGTATTGTTGAAAAAAGTTTAAAAAAACCGCTTTAACAGGGGCCATTACAAACCCATTCAAAAAACGTTTGCTTTAAGGCTTTATTAATGAAAGTGATGCAAACAATTTATATAAATCGTTAATTTAAGATGTAATTTAGAAAATAAAAGTGTTCGAGACGTTCCCCCAGCATTGAACGCCGTGTTATGTAGAGTTACAGTTAGGTATTATATGTTCGCCTGTGTGAAACTTCCGGCTTGAGGATCAAATGACATATATTCGCATTATATTATTGTCCTTAAGAACAGAATCAGGAAGTTTTACAATTTCGTATTACTCATAGTGATCAACATTCAGGCCTTATACCGACCATTTTCATAATATATCTATAGGTGCTACATATTTACGAAAAAAAAACGTAAACTGATTGTAATTAAACACAAATTAAAGAGTATACTTTGTTCATTTAAAATGATTTTAAAAGTAATTGACTAGACGTAGATAATATTCGTGTAATGTGTTACATGTATGCATGATCATACAATGTTTGGAATTCGTATAACTCTCGTCTAGTATTAAACACAGAAAATAATAAAGTAAAGACTTTCAGAAAATGTATAATCAATTTATAATGATATATGTTTAGAAAAAGGGCCAAGATGGCGCTTAATTGATCATCTGCCTGATGGTAAATGTATGTGAAACGGATAATATCGGGGGGAAGGGGGGGGGGGGGGGAGGAGAGATTTGTTCATTTTCAGCCCTTTTCTGGTGCCAACTGGCGACTACCATTTGAAACCAGTCAATATGAAACACATTTTGTAGGAGGTCACGTTTCTGCTTAACCATTTCCCTGATAAAGTCGGGTTCTTACGCCTTTGCAGCAGACGACGTATAAAACGTGTGCAGCCAAAGGAACACTTTCTCATGATGAGCAATTTATCCTTTTGCCACAATAAAGGATCAATAGTTATACTTTCATTGATAGATACATGTATTTTAACTCTATGCCAAGTTGTTTTCAAAGTTGTATGCAGCGGATTTGTTGTATGTGGTTCAGGATGTATCATCTTGATATGAGGCAAGCACTTTCATAACATAATAAACAAGTGGATCAAAATGGTCCTAAATCGATCACCTGAGTGATAATATAGTAGCAAATATGTTACTTCTAAAGTCGGGGAAAATGTAATTAAGGTGGGAGGAAACTGCAAGGCACTGTAAAATCAAATTCCTTAAAGGAGAAGGACAAAGTTTCAAGTCGGGGAAAATGTAAATGTAATGGAAACTGCAAGGAGTAGACACTATAAAATCAAATTTCTTAAAGGAGAAGGACAAAGTTTCAACATGTATAGTTAACAAGAGAGCCATAATGCCCTGGATCGCTCTCCTGATAATGTGTTTTTTTATACTTAATAAAAGAAGCCATGTTTTTAACGGATCATATCATCGAAATAATTTCAACAATCTTAGTAGAGGGTCACCAAAGGAAAGTTTTAGAAAAAATGTGATCTCTTTAGTTTAGACTGTCAATTCAAGTCTTAAGAGTTCAAACCCCAGCTCGGTCAGTCTATTTTGAAAAGGATTGTTATGTGGAGTACTGATTTGCGAAAGCAAAGAAACACATGGGTAGTAAAAATGGCTGATTAGTTAAATTATAGTTGTACTGGATAGACGTTCTCGTAGTCTGCTTTGAATAAGCACAGTTTCTTATAACAGACACCTGTAATAATGTTCTGGCATAATACTAAACATAGTGTACCGTAGTGCACACTTGCATTAAACACACACTTACGTTGATTTTCCTGGAGCACGTTTATAAAGACTTGATGTTCAATAGTATTTTAGCCAAAACTAAAATGCATGATGTTTGTTTTGTTTCTTTGTATGGTGCTTTACGTCGCTTTTAACAAAACTCAACACTATTAATTTATGTACACTCTCTTTGTGTAGCTAACATTATCTATACATATATTTGAGTCAAGGTTGTCTTCAGTAATTCTAAAAGATAAACACTGACTTACCTCTCAAGAGCGCCATGCTATCATTTACCGGATGTCGTGGAAAGTATAACACACACACACACACACACACACACATGCACGCACACACGCACGCACGCACGCACCCCCACACATGCGGGTATACCCAACACACTGAGGTATATGATTCCACACAAACACACCGAGGTCTATGCTTATTCGTCATGTTTCAAATATAAGAAAAATGTCGGCTACATGCAACCCAATACCAGTTCTAAACACACATGCTATCCATTACCGGTTCGAAACACACGTGCATTCCACTACCGCTGTTCGAAACACACACGCATTCCACTACTAAAAGGCGAGTCGTTATACAATGGTGGCGAATCGTTATTTATTCGACTAAAATATAAATTGCCTACAATGTAGAGTAAAATGTGCGAGCCTGTTTAATCGACCTCATAATCGAGTGTTTAAAATTCAGACACACACCGGCAACCCAAACTTAGCCTGGATTTTTTTTGTAGTGATAGTAGTGATAGTGACGAGAAAAACATGTCTGTTTGCATTGTTTGACAATCAACTACATTACTTAGTGGGTTGCCCAAAGGTAGTGGGTCGTTTGGTGTGCATCCATGTTCAGAGAGAGAGAGAGAGGGAGAGAGAGAGAGAGAGAGAGAGAGAGAGAGAGAGAGAGAGAGAGAGAGAGAGAGAGAGAGAGAGACAGACAGAGACAGACAGACATACAGAGAGAGAGACAGAGAGACAGAGACAGAGAGACAGAGAGACAGAGACAGAGAGACAGAGAGACAGAGAGAAAGACAGAAAGACAGACAGACAGACATACAGACAGACAGACAGACAAACAGACAGACAGACAGACAGACAGACAGACAGACAGACAGACAGACAGACAGACAGACAGACAGACAGACAGACAGACAGACAGACAGACAGACAGACAGACAGACAGACAGACAGACAGACAGACAGAGACACACAGAGACACAGAGACACAGAGAGAGAGACAGAGAGAGAGACAGAGAGAGACAGAGATAGACAGAGAGAGACAGATAGACAGAGAGAGACAGAGAGAGAGTGACAGACAGACAGACATACAGACAGACAGACAGACAGACATACAGACAGACAGACAGACAGACAGACAGACAGACAGACAGACAGACAGACAGACAGAAGGATATTTTGCCCTTTATCTCAAACAAGTTAGACAGAGAGAGACAGATAGACAGAGAGAGACAGAGAGAGAGTGACAGACAGACAGACATACAGACAGACAGACAGACAGACATACAGACAGACAGACAGACAGACAGACAGACAGACAGACAGACAGACAGACAGACAGACAGACAGACAGACAGACAGACAGACAGACAGACAGACAGACAGACAGACAGAAGGATATTTTGCCCTTTATCTCAAACAAGTTTAATCCACTCTGTTTGAAATTTTGAAGCATTATAAAAAGGCATATTGACTAAACATGTTTTAATTTACAACTAAATCAGAAGAGTTCATAAAAATGTTACAGACCAATAAATATATATAAAAATCCACTTCTCAATTCAGTACATTCCTAAATGTCAGTCTACATATTATTTAGTCATAGGTGCATAATTTGACAAGTTTTTATTCGCAAATTGGCATCTTGCCTTTGGACCATTTACAAATGGTAAAACTGATGATATGACCAAGACACACTCGTTTATGCAGCAGACGACGGGGCCGCATACAACTAGATGGGCTAAAGTTCTAGTAGTTCTTACTGCACTGTTCAGTATATTTATGTCACAAGGAGAGAAAAACATGCAGCCAGTCCGGGGCTCGAACCCGGGACCTCTCGCTTTCAGTTACATTCTTAACGAGAACCCGGTCTCCTGGTTCTAGTTTTGCTTCCCTGACTCGAAGGTCGTAGCGCTTCTTATGGCGCATGGCCTGTCGCCTTGCTTCACAAGTTGCCACTCTGTAAGCGAAATCTAACCTGGACTTTAGTCCAGTGACGTAATCCGACTTTGTTGAGGCAAAAGAGGACTCGTCAGCAGATATGACGAGAAAAGCGTCAACAGCAAGGCGAGGATGTCGACCGAACATAAGGAAATGCGGTGTATACCCAGTGGTTTCATGTCTTGTGGAGTTGTACGCGTGAACTAACGCAGGAACGTGCGCCTTCCAGTTTTCCTTATTCTTCTCTTCTAAGGTCCCAAGCATGTTCAAAAGCGTCTGATTAAACCTCTCCGCCATCCCATTGCCTTGAGGATGATATGGCGTGGTCCTGGACTTGGACACATTTGCCAAAGAGCAAAGTTCCTTAATCAGAGCACTTTCGAAGTTTCGACCCTGGTCACTATGCAAACGGCTTGGAAAGCCATAGTGACAGATAAAAGAGTCAAAAAGTGCCTTAGCTGTGGTACGTGCTGTTTGGTTCTTGGTAGGAAGGGCTTGAGCGAAGTGGGTATAGTGATCAGTAATGACCAAAACATTCTCATACCCACCTTTTGACATCTCCAATGTTAAGAAGTCTATGCAGACAATCTCCAATGGGTAAGATGACTGGATTGGAACTAGACCAGTACTACGAGTAGAAGGAGTTTTTCGTCGAATGCATCGTGGACAATTCCTAATCCGATGCTCAAGGAAATTGTCAATGCTGGGCCAAAAGAATCAACTTTTGACTAATGAACATGTCCGCTCAATTCCTTGGTGACCAACACTGTCGTGAAGACTAGAAAATACTAAGTTTAAAAATGTTTCTGGCAGAGCAAGCTGGTCAACATCATGTCCACAGACTTTACCATGGCGATAAAGAAGTCCGTCCTTGAGAAATAGGTGGGACCACTCCCGGAGGTATCTGCGAACTGGCTTAGACTCTTTTGCACTCAGTCTTTTTGTTGGTTTGTGTCCAGATGACAGAAGACAAATCACTCTGGAAATCGTTGCATCTTTCTTTTGCTCTACTTTCCAGTCTACGTCTGAAAGAGGTGTGGCTGTTGCAGCCAAGTCAATCTGCTGTGAAAATGACACGCACTCGAAAGCAGGCGACTGTTCAGCAGGCAGCAAAGACGCTCGAATTACAGCTTGGACACTGTCAGTGTGTACCATATCATCCGTCATAGGGTGTCGTGACAAGAAATCAGCATCTATGTTGCTTTTTCCAGATCTGTACTGGAGGCTGAAGTTGTACATAGCTAACGCAGCAAGCCAGCGATGAGAGGTAGCGTCAAGCTTTGCTGTCGTAAGGCAATATGTTAACGGGTTATTATCCGTACGCACTTTGAAATTGTTTCCATAAAGATAATCGCTAAATTTATCTACAACTGCCCATTTAAGGGCAAGGAACTCAAGTTTATGTGCAGGGTAGTTACGCTCGGTAGGCCGAAGACCCCGACTTGCGTATGCAATTATCCGTTCTTTGCCATCAGCTTGCTCTTGGTAGAGGACAGCGCCAAGTCCAGCACCACTAGCATCAACATTCAAAACAAACGGTTTGGCGAAGTCAGCATAAGCAAGCACAGGTGGTGTTGTCAGCGTTTCAATAAGCTTCTCAAACGCTGTTTGCTGTTCTGATCCCCAGTGCCAAGGAGCTGCATCTCTTTTAGAACATTTTATGTTGGTACTATGTCCTACCAATAAAGCATTTAATGGTTTGGCAATCTGGGCAAAGCTAGGGACAAAACGCCGATAATATCCAGCAAAACCAAGAAAGCTGCGTAGTTTCTTGATGGTGTTAGGGACAGAAAAATCCTTCAGAGCAGCGATCTTGTCGGGGTCCGTCTCTACTCCATCTTTGCTTACAAGATGTCCAAGATACTTGACTTGAAGAAGAAAGAATTCACACTTCGAGCCTTTCAATTTCAATCCAGCCTCCTTAATACGGCAAAATACGGACTCTAGCCGTTTGAAGTGTGTCTCTAGGTCCTTGGAAAAGATGATGATGTCATCCAAATAAATGAGACATTCCTGAAAATGCAAATCTCCCATACATCTTTCCATGAGACGCTGGAATGTAGCCGGGGCATTAGTCAAACCAAATGCCATCCGGTTACATTCATAAAATCCCAAAGGCCCTACAGAAAAGGCCGTTTTGTGCTTGTCCTCTTCCTTCATTGCAACCTGCCAATAACCAGCGCGAAGGTCAAGTTTAGAGAAGATAGACGAACCGCCAAGGCAGTCAATGGTTTCTTCGATCCTTGGTAACGCATACGCATCAGGGATGGTTCGGCCGTTTAGTTTGCGGAAATCAATGCAGAAACGGAGTGAGCCATCCTTCTTCCGTACCAAGACGATATTGCTAGAAAATGGACTCTTCGACTCCCTGATGGCTCCTGCCGCTATCATCTCCCTGAGATGCTCCCTGACCTCCTCAAAAATACCTGGCGGGATGCGTCTGTAGGGTTGTTTAAACGGAGTGGATTCCGTAAGGGTGATCTCATGTTCCACAAGATTTGCACAACCCAAATCAGTTGGTCCAGTTGAAAAAATGTCCTTCCATTTTTCTGTAAATTGTAGGGCTTCTCCTCTTTTGTCAGCCAAAAGATCCGACGGGGGAATGACAATTCCAAGTTCCTCAAGAGTTTTCTCAACTGGATTGACAAAAGAGGGTGATGTTTCTTCCCTGGGATCAACCTCCCTGACCACATTGACCTCGGTAATGAATCCCAGCAAAGAGCGAGGTTTGATGGTAACTGGATGGGCGGTCATATTACAGATCCGAACGGGAACCTTTGAAAATGATTTCTCTGGGTGCACTTCTACTAACCGAGGGCAAATCACGAAGTCATGGGGGTGTTCACGATCTTCAATTACCCCATGCACCAAGCTACCTGAAGCTTTTACAAAACCAGAGACAGTACGTGATTGGTTAGCCTGAAGTATGATTGGCCTCTTTTCAAAGCACTTAACAGGGAACGGTTTAGTATCTACACGTATTGAAAATGCCGTATGCCAAGGCGACTGTGCAGGCACATTTAAGCCACAACGCTTGAAGTAGGAAATAACGTTTGTACCAACAATCAAAGGGACGGCTGAAGAGTAAGTAGTGTCCTCCATAATCAAGCAAGGAACAAGCACTGAACCAGATGACAGAGCTGGTACAGACAGGTCTAGGACTGAATAGCCAATATAGGGTATTGCAGTATCATTTGCACCCTTTACACAAAAATCCGACAGTGGTAGCAATTCAGGTTTATGATCAAGACCGAAGAACAATGATTTACTCAAAGTGGTAATCATTGACCCTGTGTCCAGTAATGCCATGGTGATCTTCCCATTGACGGCAACCTCTGTTTCAGTTGTACTACCCACTAGATTGATGGTTGGCGGACCCTTGTCATTAGGCTTTTCTTCTACCGGTCCTGGGTAGAAGGAGCCTTGGAGTTTAAAGGGCTTGCATCAGTCTTGGGGGCATTCTGGCGTTGGTTTTCAGAAGTGTTCTGGCGTTGGTTTTCAGAAGTGTTCTGGCCTTGGTTTTCAGAAGTGTTCTGGCCTTGGTTTTCAGAAGTGTTCTGTCCTTTCCATCCTCTATTCCAATTGGACTTGGGCCTCTTCAGCTCCTCCAATCCCTTTTCAACTTTTCCTATGCGACTGTCGAAGGCCTTCATCATATCTGACAGTTGTTCCAACTTCTGAAGAACTTGCAGGTCAGTGTTGGCACTATATTGCAGTACATGATTTGGACGAGACGTACTGGACTGGCTTTCACTCCTCCAAGACATCATCTCCATCTCAACCTGGCGTAACTCCCTCCTAAGACTGGAATAGTCTTTTACAGTGTCAAACTTGTAACGTGTAGCATTCTTTAAATCTCTATCATGGAGGCCCGACCATAACTTGTTACAGAGCATATCATTGCGTACGTCCGTAGACAAGACCACCTGATGGCTACAAAGCAGATGCTCCAATCGTTGACTATAGTCCACAATTGATTCTCCTTTTAACTGATGTGCAGAATAGAACTGCTCTTTTAACTTCTCCACACTCGCAACATTTCCATATGTGGCAACCATCTCCTTTATGATGTCTGTAATGGAAGCATATTCTCCAAGGAATAGTAAAACAGATCTAGCCTTACCTCTAAGACTACTGCGGATGGACTCCAGTATAATCTGGTCTGAATAGATGCCAGCCTTCCATAGACAATTGACCTCATACTTCCACACGTTGAAATCAACATCTTCTTACCTATCCTCACCAGAAAAAAAGGGAAGCTTAGGAACTCTTTGTGAAGAAATGAAACTTGGGTTAGTATACGTCTTCAACGGCTGTTTGGTTGGATGCCCAAACGATAACTGTTGATTAAATCCATCTGACCATTGTACATGACGATCAGTCTCATATGGTGGATGTCCAAGTCTAGCAGCAAATTTCTCATAATGTGGAGAGTTGTGAGACAAATAATCCTGGTGAGACGAAGGCTGTTGTGGAACTTGTTGAACAGATGTTGGAATCTGGTTGTATAGTGCCGAAGGGCGACTGCATGAAGTGTCAACAGCTGAATCAGAAGTGTAAGAGGTCGTTGGATAAGGGTTGCATGAAGGGTAACTGGGTATAGGATAGGGACAACATAATGAGGGCGAAGGATGAGTGGATGAAAGGTCATGGTTACCTGAAATGAGATGAGGGTAAGTGGGCGAAGGGTGGAGGTATGATGGGAAAGGGTTAACTGGAGTGGGATGAGTGTAAGTGGGCGAAGGGTGAAGGGATGAAGGGTAATGATAAGCTGGAGTGGGATGAGGGTAAGTGGGCGAAGGGTGAAGGGATAAAGGATCAGGGTTACCTGTAGCAGGATGAGTGTGAGTGGGCATAGGGTGAAGGGATGAAGGATGAGGGTTACCTGGAGCAGGAAGAGGGTGAGTAGGCAAAGGGTGAAGGGGTGAAGGGTTAGTGTTACCTGAATCAGGATGATTAGGCAAAGTGTGAAGGGATGGAGGGTCAGAGTTACCTGAAGCCACTGAATGAGGAGGCTGAGGTGAAGGGTTATCGGATATAGGAGTCAGGAAGTTCACAGGAAAAGGAGGCCTATTTGGTGTTTGCAGCTCCAGCACTTGTTTACTTCTGGTAACACTAGAAGATCTTTTCGGAGGGTTGGGCTTTTCCTGTGCAGGGGTCAACAACGGAGGAGACAAACTAGCCTCACGGACAGGGGTAGGGGTACCATACTTAGAGTATAAGTTATAGGCCATACTGAAAGTGATGTAAACAATTATTTTTTTTTTTTTTTTTTTTTTTTTTTAAGATTACCTATAAACAAACAGTATTTCAGAAATCAAAAAAATATTATACCTGTCCTTATCTTCCTTAATGTTTATCCAACCCGATATCAGGAACAAATAATTATTTATTTAATTATAACTGAAATAATTATTATTGAACTAAGTTGATCAAATTACGGGTAAAGGGTAATTTATTCTTTACATGTCGCATAAGAATTGATCGACAATAAGGGTATATTGCCGAAAAATTCTAAAGTATTAATCAACGAACAAAGTCAATCTCTCCCTATAATCTCTAGCATCTACTGTAACTAATGTTATTAACTATACTATCAACAGCAAAATAACGCTTAAACCAGCACTCCAGTGTCACAGGATTGATGTTTACACCTTTTCAATGGTACCAATAGCACAGAGTAAACATAAAAGAAAAGAAACACAAACAACAGAGGCTAAAGAAGAGATAGTGTTAGAAAGTTAAATTGAATGATGTATTAAGCTCACCCCAAGTGCATCAACAGGACTGTAGTGAAATGTGAATAATATATATGATGTATGATGAATCGATGATGAACATAACAGCAGTATGAATGTCAACAAATTCTGTAAAAGGAAAAGGATTACAAATTTGAAAGAGTTAATTACAGAACAACTTAATACATAATTATACAGATTTATACAGATACAACAATTGTGTAGGAATTTAACATACTTAAGCTTCCTTTTACACGATGTTTTCAAAGGTGTTCCAAGTACACGCAAGACAAGTGAAGTGATCGTATATCAACGTGTAAAACGATGCACACATGTAAAACGTTAATTCACACATAGATCACAGGAGAACTAAACACACAATCTTTGACTTAACAACAAAATAAATGGAAATCAAAACACAATGTTTTGAAATTGTCAGTGTTAATTATTACCATGTAATCATAGTCCAAATCCGGGCACAAACGGTATTCACTCGAGTGGCTTATTTTAATGTAGCCTAAGCTACTTGTCCAATTAACTAAATATAAATGGCACTAGCATTAGTCAAACCGAAAGTAGAATTCAACATATCCGGTTGACCTCCGACTGACCCTGAACCCGTTACGGTTCTCGGCCTTCTCCGGAAAACGTCCTTCGTCAAAACATTACCCTTTTCTTTCTAGCGCCCCCGCTTGACTGTTTTCTCGCCGGTCCAAAAATTCACATTGGCCACCATTAACTGATGAATGTAAACTATTTATTGTGTTAAGTACATTGCAATAATTGTGTAAACATAGCATATGATAGTTTCTGTATGTAGTAGGAAAGTGTTATTTTAAAGGATAATTCGAGACGCAAATTCTTCTAAAATCGTTTCCTCAAACATAATCCAGGATAAATACAACATGTACTATGACACCTTATGCAGCAGACAACTGTTACAAACTTGAGAAATTGTTCTACACAAACAAGATTTCAAAATGTTAAATATTAAGATTTTATATTGGTGAACAATATTTGTTTAGCCAACAGACACACACACACACACACACACACACACACACAGGCATACATACAGACATACAGACGGACAAACAGACAGAGAGAACGACAGACAGACACGCAGGCAGGCAGACACTGCTACTTGTCTTATATGTAATATAAACTTACATATATACATAAATATAAATACAGATAGACATAAATTCAGATACGCATAAATTCGAGAGACATGAATAAATGCAGATATACATACATACATAATGATAGACACACGATGATAGACATGTATGATGGTAGACATGTATGATGGTAGACATAACTGATGATAGACATACATACACAGATAGAAACACAAACGCATAGACAGATACACATACATATTGACATACACAGGTATATCCATGCATACAGACATACAGGCAGATTGACAGTTAAACCAACAGATAGACGGACATACATATATACATAAACATGAATACATAAATACAGATAGATATACACTCAGATGAACATAAATTCAGAGACACATGAATAAATGCAGTTATACCATACATAGTGATAGACATACATAATGATAGACACACGAAGATAAAAATACATGATGATAGGCATACATAGACAGATAGACATATACATACATAGACAGATAGACTTACACACATATAGACAGATAAACATACAGACACCAACAGATTAACGGAGAGATAGACGGACATACATGATAAACACAAGCCGGTAGGCGACGTGGGATTCTCTTTAATGATTTTCGCCTTTGCATATTTTGCAAGCTATCGGATCTAGCTCGGAAACCCGAGGAATATACATACAAATACATAGACAGATATATACTTACAAACGCATAGACAGATATACACAAACATATTGACATACACACGTATATACATGCATACAGACATACAGGCAGATTGACAGTTACACCAACATTTAGATTGAGAGATAGACAGACATACATATATACATAAACATAAAAACATAAATACAGTTAGACATACACTCAGATAGACATAAATTCAGATACCCATAAATTTAGAGACACATGCATAAATACAGATAGAAATACATAGTGATAGACATGCATACTAATAGACACACATGATGGTAGACATACATTCATGATGATAGACATACCTAGACAGATAATCATACACATACGTAGACAGATAGACATACATACACATATACAGATAAACATACACATGCATACAGGCAAATTGAGCGTTACACAGTTAGAGAGAGAGAGAGAGAGAGAGAGAGAGAGAGAGAGAGAGAGAGAGAGAGAGAGAGAGAGAGAGAGAGAGAGAGAGAGAGAGAGAGAGAGAGAGAGAGAGAACATGTATATTGTCAATCTGTTGAAGATCAATCCTATATGAATAAAGGTTCGGTTCTATGCTATGTCACACACACTGCTATTACACCTAACATCAATATTAACATCGTCTGGATTACAAACGAACACTCTCGAGTGGACGAAAATGATGTGAACTCGTGTCATGATTAGCATCCAGAATTTCAAGGAAACGTATTTCAATGTTCACGTAATCCGAAAGACTGACAATGAGAAAATGTGGGCACGTCTACAATGTTCGTACAGTCAATACTAATCCTAAAGCGGCCAATTTTACACTGTTAAGTTTTTCAATGAAACAATCAATGTACAATTCAATAGGTGGGTAAAGTCAATATTTTGTTAAACATTTCTTAAAACATATGAAGTTTAAAGCTGCTGCAGCAGACGACTTTTGAAAACATTGTGACAAAAGGAGAAATTGCTCATGAGGAATTTATCCTTTTGCTACAATGATTTATCCTTTTGCTACAATGTTTTCTACTTTATGTCCATACATTATACCTTCATTTAGTCAGATGTTCCAATGTTTACCTAATGTGCTACATATTTTGGTTGTACGTGGGAATGGCTTAACAAAGGAACTAGTTTCAATTTTTTTAAAAACGTTAAACCAGTGCATGAAAATTCATTTCAATTTTATTTCTCAAACTGTAAAATCATGACCTAAGATTAATAATCAGAGTACTTTTATATTACAAACATTTAAAGTCAATGTTGTGTCAAGCAAAGATATGTAAAAGAACATTTATAGTACATTTTAAGACACTGTTTTGTTAACCCTTTCCCACATACAACAATTCTGCAACAAATGTATTTCAAAGAATTTTCCGGTATTCAAAAATAAGGACACTCACTATAATTGAAAGAACAATTATAATTAAATTTAATAAAGTTGAAAACAATTCTACTTTTCCACAATTTTTTCAAAACATATTTGCTGCAGAGGTGCCTCAACGTGTCTGTTTGTAGGAAAGGGCGAAAACAAAATGCATAAATGAATAAAAATGACAGATTATCAAAAACGACAACAAACAATTATTAGAAGAGCGACAGACGAAGTTTTCGTCAGGCAACATAGTAAAATAGGAAGATATTATACTGAACATGAAAGTCAATAGTTAGGATGATTGAAAAATTGAGATGCCGTCTATATGAAATTACGATAAAAATGAAAATCTATAAATATACTATAGATGAATGGTACTTTTATTTTAGCTCCTAACTTTATTCAGAAACCAGAGTCGGTGCGCGGCCGCTTACGACATTTACAAATTTGGTCTTAATTGAGATCAGTTTAAAACGCGTTGGTGAATAAGGACTAAATCTAAATCACCGGGAATCCAAAAAGTGGACTAAATATTAAGATTTAGATTGAGTCAAAAATCTAAATTGAAAAGTTTGATGAATACAAGCCCTGGCTTCTCCTCTAATTACTGCGTAATATATCATAGGATGTAAGAAACCAGACTACATTTAGCACGCTTTTTTAATTCCCGGTTTGAGATAATATTGAAATAATAAAGCGTATAAGGCAGGTAACCATTTCAGTAGCATGGTTCTCTATTTTACTGTTTATACT
>JASEVX010000277.1:132500-223338 GCA_031761405.1 Serripes groenlandicus
AAGGAGACCACATTTTTTTTTTCTGTATTAAGGAGACCATTTGTATTCTAGTATTTTTATTACATGGTCTATCCCTATGATTTTAGAAAATTCAGCACAGATGCAGACAGGTAGTGCATTTATGATACTAGATTTCCCACTTTTCTATTATAAAGCCCTTAATGTTTTGAATACAATGAAACATATTTGAGGCCAAAGTAAATATATTCCTAAAATCTGAAACATTGTTAATGGCGACTACAATAAACAAAATTAAAACTAAAAAGTCTTCAGGAGACCAAACAGGGCCTCCATGGATATTCGGTTTTTCACCAAATTGATAAGAAGTCGGAGCCAAAGTTGTAGCCAACTTTGAAGTCAAATTTTTTGTTTTACATTGCAAAATTAATTATGCAGATTATACTTGAATGTTTTCTTAACAATGTTTTTAGCATCAAATTTGCTACTATTCACAGCTAGGTCCTCTGCTGTTATGGACTTAAACTTTTTACATAATATATTATACATGAAGTAAGTATACATGTATATGAGAAGAATAGCCTTCTGCTAAAAATATTGACTATCAGCGGTAATTGGGGTTTTAATGCATGTGCGAACAGTGAACCCTTAGGCAATATTATGCATCTTAAAAAGAGGGCAAAGATGGCCCTAATTTGATCACCCGAGTGATGGTATAGTAGCAAATATGTAACTTACTATCGGGGAAAATTTAATTAAGCTGGGTTGCCTAAGGAACATTTCTACCCAATTATCTTGACTGACAAGCTGATTAAGAAGAGAAGAACTTTAGAATTTTAGGCATTTGCCACAGCAACCAAAACTCAGAAAAGAACTTGAATCTTTGAACAATTTTTAAAAAGGATTACCAAGAAAAAAATCCTGTGAAGTTCGGTCGAAATTGGTCCTATGGATTGACACGTTTTGATGAAGGCGACCTAGGAAATTTGGTTGAAATTGGACCAGAAGTTTCAGAGAAAAAGATTTGAACAGATGACGTGTGACATACGAAGTTCAGACGGTGAGTGATCAAAAAAGATCACCTTCAGCCTTCAGCTCAGGTGATCTAAAAACCAAGATTTGTAACCCTATTTTTTTTACACCAAATTACCTTCATTCATTCATGTTAGGGAGAGTCACAAAGACCCTTAATGGCTTGTTGCGGCTCACATATGTACTGGTATGCCCCTAAAGCTTGGATCATATTATAGTTATCACGACGTGAAACTATGTCTGTACATCTATTTTTGTAACTGAATATTATGCCACATCCTAGTGTGAATCTCTCCCCCTTCTTCATACTCCCCTCCCCAAACATATACTCACATTTCTTTGTCAATGCAATACTTTTGAATACATTAAACATTCCTTATTACATGTGAAATGAGAAACTAATGCTTAATACTTTTCAAGTTTTAATAAACGTTATTTTAAAACTATCACAGCACAAACAATCGTCATAATGACCCAAAAATCGTTCACTTCAGCAACAAACAACAATTGTAGTGGTTCAGACAGAAAAAGTTAGGGCTAACAGTTTAAATGTATGGCTTTGGAATATCAAAAAAGTCTAGATTGATGAAAAAATGTTAAGTTATCAATTCCTTCTGGGGCGTTATCTTTGATCATTCAATAGTTTCTAAGATATTTTGGAAAATGCCACAAATTTAAAAAAAACAAGCAAATTCAGAGAATTATGGTCCCCCGCTTTGGGGCTCTTATTGGTCAGGGTCAAGGTCACAAGGTCAAAATTGGTATTGATGGAAAGGGGTTGTCACAAGGAATACACATGTGAAATATGAAAGCAGTACCTATTACGGTTCAGAAGTTATGACCAAGGTTAAAGTTTTTGTGACAGCGTGACGGAGGGACTGACGGACGAATGAGATTTAATGTCCCCGACGTTTTACTTCGTAAAGCGGGGGACAAAAAAAAAATTGGGACATTCTGAATGAGGTATATGAAAGACTATTTTGAGAATTTAGCTCTGGTTCCAATTTTGCCTTGGGAATGGCTTGAATAATGTTGAAATTTTGCGACAATATTTGAAATTTGACTATTGGTCTGAGTGGAGAAAAGTTTTCACAAGCAGCCATGATGGAAGAGGGTCACATAAAAAACATGCAAATAAAGACATTGACTTCAAACTAGAATTAAGAACTTGACACTATCATTTTTGTAGAAGTGCAAAGTCTTCTTAAGTCTTGTTGAAGCACATTTCTATTAAAATTTGATATGGAATTTGGCAAACAAGTTTTAAATAGGACAACACAAGAACAAATCCTGTGAAACTTGGTTTAGATAGGCTCAGTGGTAAACAAAACTCATAAATTTATTTCGGTGTTGTGTATTTTTCATCAATTGTTCAGTTATATCATGATAATTGACACTTTATTCATCCTTCATGGATATCTAACTAGGATTTTGGACTCTTACCAAAATTTCCCATTCAAATTTATAATTCTGGCGCTCTGACTTCCACACAACAAAGGACATTAGACTATCACAATAGGTCATCTTGAGCACTTTGTGATCTGGCATATTAACAAGAGGGCCAGAACCGCTCCAGTCATTAGGCAAAAATAAACTCACTATTGCCATAAAATGAACAACAGCTCCACCCCTGACGGCCATGTTTTTTGACCAATCAACATGCCTTGAAGGAATCTCATACAGGTTCACCAAAGGAACATTTCCACAAAACGATTTGAAAATTGGCTTCATACTTTTGGAGATATTTTTAAAGTTTTCATTTCATTCATATAAGGCAAAACAGCACAACTTCCTTGCTGCCCTATTTTGTTGACCAATCAACATGGCTTGAAGGAATCTGTTAGAAGGTCACCCAAGGAACACTTGGACAAAATCATTTGAAAATCAGCTTTATACTTTTTGAGAAGAATATTTCTAAAGTTTTCACTATAGCCTTATAAGACGAACAACCCCGCCCTATGGCGACCTTGTTTTTGACCAATCATCAAGGCTTGAATGAATCAGAGGGTCACATAATTATATGAAAATCGGCCAACAAGTTTTGGAGGAGAAGATTTTCTTTCAGCCAGTGAAGCTAACAAGAGGGCCAACCACAGTCAATCACAATAACGTTGTGGTCATGTATGCTATTATCACCAAAACACACATTCTGACAAAATTTCAACATACTCAAATAAAAAATACGTCTTCTAGAGTGTCTTCAATTTGGCCTAGTAACCTAGTTTTTTTACAGGATATGACCCATATTGAACTTGGCCTAGATATTGTCAAAACAAACATTCTGATAAAGAATCATGCTCCTAAAGCAAAAGATACACTGCTTACAAGATGTTTTTCAAATTTGGCCAAGTGACTTAGTTTTTGACTCGACTTGACCTATAGGGGAACATAGCTTTGATATCATCAAAACACACATTCAAACAAAGATTCAACATGCTCAAATTAAAAATGCTGCATTTAGAGTGTTAACAAGATTTTCCTTTTTTACCAGACATGACCCATATTCAAACATGGCCTAGGTAGCATCAAGACAAATATTCTGACAATGTTTCAAGCTGCTGAAGCAAAAAATGTGGTCTCTTGAGTGTTAACAAGGTTTACTTTCTATTTGGCCTAATGACCTAGTTTATGACCAAACATGACCTATATTTGACCTAAGCCTAGATATCATCAAGACAAACATTCTGACAAAGTTTCAACATGCTCAAGCTAAAAATGCGGCTTCCAGAGTGTTAACAAGATTTTCCTTCAATTTTGCCTAGTGTCCTAGTTTTTGACCCAAATGACCCATATTCGAACGACGGACGATCACAAAAACTCACCTTAAGCACTTTGTGCTCTGGTGAGCTAAAAACTGCATCACTTGGCCAAATTTAAGAAACATCTTATATACTCTTTTGCACTGGTTTATCAAATTACTTGTTAATGTGTTATTTACAGATCAATGTTTTATCAATCAACACATACTGTACACACCATAAAAGGTCAGTCTGAATGGCACACACTATTCTATGATAAGTTGGTTTAAAAATGAATCTGGTCAAGCTTTCGACTAAGACTTGAGCGTGCTGTCTTCCTGTCTTTAAATAATTCTCCTCTTGTCGTTTTATACTGTTTATTTATTGTCAGATGCTTAATTGATAGAATCTATTTTGTTCTGTCTTAGAAAAGCCATGATAGCCTCTTTGTCTGAAAAAGAAAAAAAAACAAAATAAATTGTTTTAACAATTCTTACTAAAGCTTAAGCCCCTTAACCTACAAACAACAAATATACGTTTAACATACAAATACTTATATAATCAAGAATGATGCTCTGCTGACACAATGCATTTACTAAATTAGTTAAAGAGTATTCTGATGGCTCTGCAAGGACAGAGCTAATTATATATAAACAAGAGGGCCATGATGGCCCTGATTTGCTCATCAAAACATCCATTCTTACAAAGTTTCAACATGTTCAACTTAACAAATGGGCAAAAATGGCCCTAAATCGATCACCTTAATGATAGTATAGTAGCAAATGCTACTTCTAATAAAGGTGAAAACTTGATCGAGAATGGGAATGAACTGCAAATGAAACAGCTTATCAGTAAAGGACATTTGTAATAATGCTTTTAAATCTTTAAACAATTTTAAAGATGACCAACACAGGAACATTTCTTTTAAGTTTGGTTGATATTGGTCCATTAGTTCAAGGAAGATGTTGTCTGAAGGTAAAACTCCTTTAACCCCTTTTCTGATGCCATCTGGCAGCTATCTTTTTCAATCAATCAATATGGCTTGAACAATTTATGTTCAGTGTCACTAAAGGAACATTTTTGCTAAACTATCTTAAAATAAAACAAGAACTTTAATAAGAATGGAATCTTAAAGTTTTGCCATTTTGCCCCTTTTCTGATGCCATCAGGTGGCCATGTTTTTTAACCAATCAATTTGGCTTGATTTTTTTTTTGTAGAGGGTCACTCAAGGAACAGTTCTACCAAATTACAAATTATCTTGGAATCAGATACGCTGATTCAGAGAAGAAGAATTTTTAAAAAATGGCATTATTTTCCCTTTCTGATGCCGCAGCAACCAAAGTTCTTTATAGAATTTATATCTTTGAACAACTTTGAAAGAAGATTCCCAGAGTAACATTCCTATTAAGTTTGGCTGAAATTGGTTTAACGGACAAGGAGGAGATGTCATTTGAAGTTTAAAGTTACTTTTACCCCTTTTCTGATGCCACCTGTATGTTATGTCTTTCAACCAAGCGGTACTGCTTGGAACAATTATGTAGAGGCTTACAAAAGGAACATTTTTTCACATTTATCTTGAAATCAGGCAAGCACTTTCATCAAAATCTGACTTAAAAACTAGAATGGAGTGCTCCGCGGAGCACGTGTGTCACCTGCACCTGCTCACTGACAGTGTGACGAAAAAGTGTGACGGACAGACAGACGGACGGACAGACAGACGCCGGACAAAAAAAAAACAAGAGGGCCATGATGGCCCTGGAATCGCTCACCTGATATTTTTTTTCACTTTAGCTATATATATATATAAGCCCCGCCCCCTGGCAGCCATAGTTTCCGACCAATCAACTTGGCTTGAAGGAATCTGATAGAGGGTCACCCTAGGAACATTTCTACAAAATTATTTGAAAATCGGCCAGACACTTTTGGAGGAGAAGATTTTTTAAGTTTTCACTATAGTCATATAATGCAAAATAGCCCTGCCCACTGGCGGCCATGTTTTTTGACCAATCAACATGGCTTGAAGGAATCTGAAAGTGGGTTATCTAAGGAACATTTCTACAAAATTATTTGAAAATCGGCTTAACCCTTTCGGAGAAGAAGATTTTTTAAGTTTTCACTATAGCCATATAAGGCAAAATAGCCCCACCCCCCTGGCGGCCATGTTTTTCGACCAATCAACTTGGCTTGAAGGAATCTCATAGAGGGTCATCCAAGGAACATTTCTACAAAATTATTTGAAAATCAGCCTGACACTTTCGGAGGAGAAGATTTTTTAAGTTTTCACTTTGGCCATGTAAGGCAAAATAGCCCCGCCCCCTGGCGGCCATGTTTTTCGACCAATCAACATGGCTTAAAGGAATCTGATAGAGGGTCACCCAAGGAACATTTCTACAAAATTATTTGAAAATCGGCCTGACACTTATGGAGGAGAAGATTTTTTAAGTTTTCACTATAGCCATAAAAGGCAAAATAGCCCCGCCCCCTGGCGGCCATGCTTTTTGACCAATCAACATGGCTTGAAGGAATCTGATAGAAGATCACCCAAGGAACATTTCTACAAAATTATTTGAAAATCGGCCTAACACTTTTGGAGGAGAAGATTTTTTAAGTTTGCACTATAGCCATATAAGGCAAAATAGCCCCGCCCCCCCCTGGCGGCCATGTTTTTCGACCAATCAACATGGCTTGAAGGAATCTGATAGAGGGTCACCCAAGGAACATTTCTACAAAATTATTTGAAAATCGGCCAGACACTTTTGGAGGAGAAGATTTTTTAAGTTTTCACTATAGCCATATAAGGCAAAATAGCCCCGCCCCCCCCCTGGCGGCCATGTTTTTTGACCAATCAACATGGCTTGAAGGAATCTGATAGAGGGTCATCTAAGGAACATTTCTACAAAATTATTTGAAAATCTGCCAACCAGTTTGGGAGAAGAAGAATTTTAAAGTTTTTTCGGTTTCGTTGCCATGGAAACCAGAATTTTGCATGGATCCCAAAAATTTGAAGGAATTCTGGTGAGGTCATTGAGAGGATGCTTTCTGTGAAGTTTCATCCAAATTGACCCACTGGTTACTGAGGAGAAGAAGTTGACGGACGACGCACGACGGACGCCGGACAAAAGGCGATCATAATAACTCACCTTGAGCAAAGCTCAGGTGAGCTAAAAATCCCTAAGTGCCTACCATGCTACGCAGGGTTACACAAAAATTGTCATTTTGTCCCTCTTCTGATGACGCCTATCAGCCATGTTTTTTAACCAATCGATATGGCTTGAACAATTTGTGTAGAGGGTCGTTCACCCAAGGAACATTTCTGCCTAATTATATTGGAATCTGAAAGCAGATTCAGAAAAGAAGAATTTTAAAGTTCTCCATGGAATAAAAATCTTTGAGCAATTTTGAAAGTGGACCACCAAAGGAACATTCCTGTGCAGTTTGGTTGACATTGATCTTGTGGTTTAGGAGATGATGTTTAAAGCTAAAAGTTAGCGACAGACGAGGGACAGAGGGTGATCAGAATAGATGACCTTGAGCCTTTGGCTCAGGTGATCTAAAAATACATATTCCAGAATGTTGACAAATTTAAATTTGTCCTTGTGACCTAGTTTTTTACCCAACATGACCAATATAATATCAAGACAAACATTCTGACAATGTTTAAATGCTGCAGCAAAAAATGCAGTCACTAGAGTGTAAACAAGATTGTTCTCAAATTTGGCCTAGTGACCTGTTTTTTACCAGACATAACCTATATTTAAACTAAGTCTAGATAAAATCTAGACTAACATTCTGA
This sequence comes from Serripes groenlandicus, assembly GCA_031761405.1. Lineage (NCBI taxonomy): Eukaryota > Metazoa > Mollusca > Bivalvia > Cardiida > Cardiidae > Serripes > Serripes groenlandicus. Next base: position 140,023 of record JASEVX010000277.1, read on the forward strand.
TATGTTTCAACATGCTCAAATTAAAAATGCGGTATTCAGAGTGTAAACAAGATTTTCCTTCAATTTGGTCTAGTGACCTAGCTTTAGACCTGACATGACCCATATTTGATCTTGGCCTATATATCACCAAGACAATTATTCTGACAAAGTTTCAACATACTAAGAACAAGAGGGCCATAATGGCCCTATATCGCTCACCTGATTTAATAGAACTTCAATAGTTTTCAAAGTTTTTACCTTACTATATAGATACATATAAGGAAAACAAGCAATCCCCCAGGTGGCCATGTTTTTCAACGGATCAAAATAAATTGAACAACCTTGGCAGAGGGTCATACAAGGAACATTTGTGCCAAATTATTTTCAAATCGGGCCAGTGATTTAGTACAAGTAGATTTCTTTAAGTTTTCACTATATTACATATATAAGGAAAACAAGCTCTGCCCCCTGATGGCCATGTTTTTCATCAGATCGGAATAATTTCAAAAATCTTGGTAGAGGGTCACCAAAGGAACATTTGTTTTTATTTTTTAAATCGAGCAGGTACTTTTGGACAAGAAGATTTTTAAAGTTTTTACAATGCACATATAAGGAAAATAAGCCACACCCCTGGCCTGGCGGCCATGTTACAGATCGGATTAATTTAAACAACCTTGGTAGAAGGTCCCCCAAGGAACATTTGTGCCAAATTATCTTTAAATCTGGCAGGTACTTCTGGACAAGAAGATATTTAAAGATTTTACAATTCACATAAATATTAAGAGGAAAACAAGCTCAATCCCCTGGCGGTCATGTTTAACTTGGCGGTCCTGAATAACTTGAACAATCTTGTTAAAAGGTGCCCCAAGGATCATATGTGCAAAATAATTTTCAAATCGGGCCAGTTCTTTTGGACAAGAAGATTTTCAAAAGTTTGGAAATTTTCCCCTTTTCTGAATCCGCAGCAACCAAAGATCTACTTGGAGATTAAATTCTTTGAACAACTTTAAAAGGGGACCTCCTAAGAAACATTCCTGTTATTTTGAAACCCGTCCATTGGTTAGGTAGGAGAAGTTATTTATGGGAAATTGTTAACAGACGTTCGTGCAGATGACGACGACGCCTGATGGTGAGTGATCACAAAAGCTCACCTCGCACTTAGGCTCATATATAAAATATACACATATAACCCTGTACTTTGCATCAAGGGGATTGCATCATTTTTTAAAGCATTAAGGAGACCATTTGTATATTTGTTATTATTTAGGATTTTAACATTTTTAAGCACAGATGTGGACAGATAGTGTATATATGAGATTTGTTTTCCTAAAAACATAATACACACATTATATATATAAATTATTTTCTTGTTTTAATATAAAACCTACTTGAAGGAGACCAATGTATATATATTTACATAATCTGAAACACGGTTTATGGAGACCAGTGCATACATATACAACCCCACACTGCATAAAGGAGACCATTTGTATATGTGTTATTACTTGTTATCACATAATTAAATACCCTTATTTTCAAGTTGAGAACAAATCACGGAACAACGATATCCAACATGTGTGATAACAAAAACACGTCATACACGCGACTACTGATGACGTCATTTTGACCTTTATCTTTATTATGTTTATTGTTAAGTTGTTAAATTTTACACATTGAAAAATGCAATAATACGTTATTTTGAATAAATAACGAGTCTTAATTGTTTAAAACATTGTTGTTTTTTTTCCTTCTTATTCAAAAATGATGAGGACTACTTTTTTATGCGGTGAATCACAAGTTCTTATGAAGAATATGTTATTCGGTCTTTGTTTTGATGTTGTCAATATTTTTCATTTAAAACACACTGTTTAGGTGATAAAAAGAATCCATCACTCGTTTTTCTTTGGAGAAGATTTCTTAAATTCGTCTCGAAAAAGAGAGTTATTAACCTCGCCAAGAGGCTCGGTTAATAACCGTCTTTTTCTAGACTCATTTAAGAAATCTTGATCTCCAAAGAAAACTCATGATGGATCCTATATGTCTATCTTTGCGATTTTTAACATTTTTAAGCACATATGTAGACAGATAGTGTATAGGATATATGAGATTTGTTTTACAAAAAAAAAAAATACACAAAATAAATATATATAAATTTTCTGGTCTCCTTAATATTTTTAATATAAAACCTACTTTAAGGAGACCAATGTATATATATTCCTATAATCTGAAACATGGTTTATGGAGACCAGTGCATACATATACAACCCTACACACTGCATAAAGGAGACCATTTGTATATGTGTTATTACTTGGTCTATCTTTGCGATTTTTAACATGTTTAAGCACATAATATTATGTAGACAGATAGTGTATAGGATCTGTGAGATTTGTTTTACAAAAAAAAAAATACACAAAATATATATATAAATTTTCCGGTCTCCTTAATATTTTTAATATAAAACCTACTTTAAGGAGACCAATGTATATATATTCCTATAATCTGAAACATGGTTTATGGAGACCAGTGCATACATATACAACCCTACACACTGCATAAAGGAGACCATTTGTATATGTGTTATTACTTGGTCTATCTTTGCGATTTTTAACATTTTTAAGCACATAATATTATGTAGACAGATAGTGTATAGGATCTGTGAGATTTGTTTTACAAAAAAAAAAATACACAAAATATATATATAAATTTTCTGGTCTCCTTAATATTTTTAATATAAAACCTACTTTAAGGAGACCAATGTATATATATTTCTATAATCTGAAACATGGTTTATGGAGACAAATATCACAAATCTGAAGACGACAACTTTGAAAACATATAGGCAAAAACATGAAAAATATCCATGAATACAGGTTTAAATATTAAATATGAAGAGTTGGAAACTTTGTGGTGAAAGGAGAAATAGATTATCATGAGCAATTTCTCCTACTGCCACAATGTTTCCAAAAGTAGTATGCTGCATGGGCATCAGGAAGTGTCTATATGTGGGAAAGGCATAATGCGACCAATGTGTATATATTCCTATAATATGAAACATGGTTTATGGAGACCAGGACATATACATAAATATAACCCTGGACTATGTATTAAGGAGACCGCATATTAATTTCTGTATTAAGGAGACCATTTGAAAACTAGTATATATTTGAGACAGTTGTCTACAGACATTCATTTTAGAGTCAACAAACTACACAATAAATAAATGGTTTCTCATGGTTACTAAGTTCCATACAAGAGGGCCATGATGGCCCTAGATCACTCGCCTTAATTATATAATGTACTGCAATGCAAAACACATCAAGACAATTATTCTGAATGCAACCTCCACAGTGTTAACAAGATTTTCCTTCATTTGCTCTAGTGATCTATATTTTTTTTTACCTGATATGACCCATATTCCAACATGGACTAGATATCATCAAGACAACATTCTGACAAAGTTTCAACTTGCTCGAAGTAAAAATGCGGCCTCCAGAGTTTGAACAATATTTTCCTGTATTGACCTTGTTTCTGACTTTCGCCCATATTCGAACTTGACCTAGATATAATTCAGACAAAAATTCTGACAAAATTTCAAGCTGCTGAAGCAAAAAATGCGGTATCCAAAGTCTTAACAAGATTTTCCTTCAATTTGGCCTAGTGACCTAGTTTTTGACCCATATTTGAACTTGGCTTAGATATCATTTAAATAAAACATTCTCATCAAATGTCAAGCTGCTGTATCAAAAAATGCGTCTTCTACAGAGTTACCTAGTTTCTGACCATACTCGAACTTTAATTGATCTAGATATCTTTAAGACAACCATTCTGACAAAATTTCAAACTTGTGAAGCAAATAATGCGGCATCTAGAGTGTTAACAAGATTTTCCTTCAATTTGACCTTGTGACCTACTTTTTGACTCAACATGACCCATGTTCGAACTTGACTTACATATCATGAAGACAAACATTCTGATAAAGTTTCATCATGCTCAAGTTAAAAATGCAGTATCCAGAGTGTTAACAAGATTTCCCTTCAATTTTGCGTAGTGACCATGTTTTTAACCCTGCATGACCCATATTCAAACTTGGCCTAGATGTTATTTGATAAACATTCTGACCAAATTTCAAGCAGCTGTATCCAAAAAGGCGGCTTCTAAAGAGTTAACAAAATTTTCCTTCAATTTGACCTAGTGACCTACTTTTTGACCCAACATGACCCATGTTCGAACTTGACCTACATATCATCAAGACAAACATTCTGATAAAGATTCAACATACTCAAGTTAAAATTTGGCCTCTAGAGGGTTAACAAGATAACCCTTCAATTTGGCCTAGTGACCTAGTTTTTGACCCGACATGATCTATATCCAAACTTGGCCTAGATATTATTCAGCTCAACATTCTGACTAAATTTCAAGCTGCTGAAGCAAACAATGCGGCTTCTACAGTGTTAACACGATTTCCCTTCAATTTGACCTAGTGACCTAGATACTGACCCAATATGACCCATATTCAAACTTGACCTAGAAATGTTTAAGACAAACATTCTGACAAAATTTCAAACTTCTGAAGCAAAGATTGCGGCCTTTGGAGTGTTAACAAGATTTTCCTTCAATTTGACCTAGTGACCTACTTTTTGACCCGACATAGCCCATGTTCAAACTTGACTTACATATCATCAAGACAAACATTCTGATAAAGTTTCAACATGCTCAAGTTGAAAATGTGGCCTCCACAGTGTTAACAAGATTTCCCTTCAATTTTACCTAGTGACCTAGTTTTTTACCTCACATTTTTTACGCCCTGTTTCGCACTTGTCCAAGATTTGATGGAGATGAATGTTCTGATAAACTTTCATGAAGATCGGATGCAAAAATGTAGCCTCTAGAGTGTTAACAAGCTCAAATGTTGACGGACGCCGGACAAAATGTGATCACAATAGCTCACCTTGCACTACGTGCATAGGTGAGCTAAAAACACAGGCAGCTCCGCCGAAACAAATAGTTCTAAGCAGAGTAATTTTCACACCAAACTGATGATGTGATCAAAGAACTTAAAGCACTATTTGGACAGTTGTGTTGGTATTTGTAGTTACGGTCAGACAGGCGGTTGCATGTGCATATACACAAGAGATGTTTGTCAATATGAATGCCTTCATTTACCAATGAGGTTAGTCACTTTGAAAAAGCAGTTTAAATTTAGAATGCCCATGGGTTTTTGAATTGAATATGTCAATAACATTCAGACCAGATACCATTATAACCACTGCCAGGTTTACAATGCTCGTGTGAGGTTGATAATCACACACAGGAATTAGCCAGCATAATAATATAGATTTAAGTGTGAAAATCTGCAGGATGTAACATAACTGATGGTCATTAAAGGTAGTAAAAGACAATTTACAAAGTTTTCTTTGAAATTATTAATAAACACGATCCTTCAATTTAGCTTGTGACCTAGTTTTTGACCTCAAATGCATCAATTTCAAACTTGATCTAGCTTTCATCAAGACAAACATTCTGATTAAGTTTTAAGCTGCTGGAGCAAAAAATGCGGTCTGTAGAGTGTTGACAAGATTTTCATTCAATCTGGTCTACTGACCTAGTTTATGACCAGACATGACCCATCTTTAATTTTAGACTAGATACATCTTCTGACAAAGTTTCAACTACATGCATTGCTAAAGATGAAAGTGCTGCCTTCAACAAGATTTTCCTTCAAATTGACCTTGTGACCTTATGACCCAGTTTTGAACTTGGCCTAGAGATCATCAAGACAACCATTCTAACAGTTTCAAGCTGCCGGAGCAAAAAATTATGTCTCTAAAGTGTTAATAAGATTTTCCTTCAATTTGATCTTTTTTTTACCTATCATGACCCAGTTTCAAACTTAGTCAAGATTTGATTGAGATGTATGTTATGATAAACTTTCATGAAGATTTGATGTAAAATATAGCCTCTAGAGAGTTAACAAGGCAATTGTTGACGAGACTTGAAGCACAGACACAATGTGATCACAGAAGCTCACCTTGAGCACTTCCTGCATATGTGAGCTAAAAGTAGCAAACAAGAGTTATTTTCCTTGTATTGTACCATTCTCCTGATCAGTGCGTATAAATAGTTGAAATCAAAACCAAAACAAAGTTATTACTAATTGATGCATAGCATGAAGGTCAAATGTTGGATGTATCTTATGAAGCGAAAAAAGCATTAGATATCAAAAAGACTTCAAGTTGTACCTGGTACCTACTTGTCAAACAGCCGTTGTTTATTCCTCTTTACATTTATTGAAATGTCTTCTAAACAATTCTGTATCTTTGTCTGACCATTTAACTACAAAAGATTAAGTCAAATAAAATAACATTTTTACAGCCACAGAACTTGTACTGATGTATGTGTCGTGATTCTCCAAATATTATGGAAATGCAAAGCAAATAAAAACCATACTTTAACCCTTTCTCAAAAATCACAAATCTGAAGAAGACTAATTTGAAAACATATAGGCAAAAACATGAAAAATCTCAATGAAAAAGGGTTTAATTATTAAATATGAGGAGTTGAAAACTTTGTGGCGAAAGGTGAAATAGATTATAATTCATGAGCAATTTCTCCTATTGCCACAATGTTTCCAAAAGTAGTATGCTGCATGGGCATCAGAAAGTGTCTATATGTGGGAAAGGCATAAGGAGACCAATGTGTATATATTCCTATAATATGAAACATGGTTTATGGAGACCAGTACATATATAATATAACCCTGGACTATGTATTAAGGAGACCGCATAATTTTTTCTGTATTAAGGAGACCATTTGAAAACTAGTATATTTGAGACAGTTGTCGACAGACATTCGTTCCAGAGTCAACAACAGTCAAATGAAATAACATTTTTAACAGCCACAGAACTTGTATTGATGTTTGTGTCGTGATTCTCTAAATATTATGGAAATGCAAAGCAAATGATCTAAGTGAATTATTTTCTAGATCTCAATCTATCTAAAATTAGAATGAATTCAGTCTTTATTTGAAACATTAGGGCAATGATGATCCTTAATAGCTCACATGAGTTATGCAAATCACATAGTCAATCAAAATATCTCATTTTGCAGTCAGGTAGGCTATGCCAGAAAGTTAACAAGATATCCCCTCAATTTTGCATAGTGACCTTGTTTTTGAAACAACATGACCCATGTTAAAACTTTGCCTAGATATCATCAAGACAATTATTTTGACAAAATCTCAACATGCTCACATTTAAAATACACTTCCAGAGTGACCTAGTTATTGACCCTACATTACCCATATTAAAACTTGGCATAGATATTACCAGGACAAACATTCTGACAAAGTTTCTAGCTGCTGAAGCAAAAAAGCACTATCTAGAGTGTTTAAAAGATTTTTTCTCAAATGTGGTCTAGTGACCTAGTATTTGACTGGAGATAATTTATATTCAAAACAAGAGATGTTTGTCAAACATTATACACCATATATACATTGAGCACTATGTTGTCAGGAATATTTGGACGATTTTTGACCCAATGACCTCAAAATCAATAGAGGTCATCTACTGGTCACCCTCAGCCTCCATGTCAAGTTTGAGGGCCATGGGTGCAGCCAATGTCAAGTTATCACTCAGACAAGCTTTTTGTGTTCCTTGACCTTGGACCCAATGACCATAACATCAATATATGGGGTCATCTACTGGTCAACACCATCTTCCATGTCAAATATGAGGGCCATGTTGTGCAGGCAATGTCGAGTTATCACTCGGAAAAGCTTTTCAGGTTCAAGGTCAGTGACCTTGACCTTTGACCCAATTACTTTAAAATCCATAGGGGTCATCTACTGGTCACCCCCAGCCTCCATGTCAAGTTTGAGGGCCATGGATGCAGGCAATGTTGAGTTATGACTCAGACAAGCTTTTCAGGTTCATGGTCACTGTAACCTTGACCTTTGACCCAATGACCTAAAAATCAATAGGGGTCATCTACTGGTCTGGCCAAGCCTCCATATCAAGTTTAAGGACCATGGGTGCAGACAATGTCAAGTTATCACTCGGACAAGCTTTTCAGGTTCAAGGTCACTGTGACCTTGACCTTTGACCTGAAAATCAATAGGGGTCATCTACTGGTCACTCCCAGCCTCCATGTCAAGTTTGAGGGCCATGGGTGAAGGCAATGTTGAGTTATCACTCGGACAAGATTTTCGAGTTCAAGGTCGATGACCGAGACCTTGACCTTTGAAATGATGACCTCAAAATCAATGGGGTTCGTCTACTGGTCATCCCCAACCTCCAAGTAAAGTTTGAGGACTATAGGTCCAGGCATTGTTGAGTTATCACTCGGAAACTTTGGTCTACCGAAGGACCGACCGACATGTGCAAAGCAATGATACCCCTCTTCTTCGAAGGGGGCATAATTAGCATAGATATCTTCCAGACAATAATTCTGACAAAGTCTCAATATGCTCAAATTAGAAATGTGGATTTTAGGGTGTTAAAAATATTTTCCTTCAATTTGACCTTGTGACCTAGGTTTTGACACAACAGTACACATATTCAAACTTGTTCTAGATATTATGAAGACAAACATTCTGACAAAATTTCAATATGCTGAAGCAAAAACTACAGTCTCTATATTGTTAACAAGATTGTTCTTCAATTTGGCCTTGTGACCTAATTTTTGACTGGACATGACCTATATATATATTTTCAATTTGACCTTGTGACCTAACTTTTGACCTCACATGATCCAGTTTCAAACTTTGCCAAGATTTGATGGTGATGTATGTTCTGAAACACTGTCATGAAGATTGGATGTAAAATGCTGTACTGTAGAGTGTTAACAAGGCAATTGTTGATTACAAAAAACAGACAAAATGTGATCACAACAGCTCACCTTGAGCACTTTTTGCACCTGTAGGTGAGCTAAAAAAAAAAAACTATTTTCAAAACGATTTCTTTAAGATTAACATGAAATAAAATGATTACATGTAGATGTTGTATCTGAAAATATTTGATGGTTCCACACATCGTTTTATTTTTAAAAACTTGATTAATATTCTAGCCTACTTGCATTATTTAAACATCTTTACAAATGTGCGAATTACACGAACAACAAACTATCAAATACAATATAAAATCCAAAATACCAAAACAGACATTTTCAACAATTATACACTAAAATACGTCATTTTATAATAATTTGGTTGCATAAATTAGTTGACATAAAAACAATGAATTACATATTTTGTAATCTTTGATGTATATGGGTGTTTCATGTAACCCAGGAATCATATTATCTACCATAAATAGTGATTGCCCCTCTTTTCACAATGTTTAGGATATACATCCAATGAAACAACATTAATCATTAGTTAAGTTTTGTTCTTGGACGAATGGGGTCATTTTAGTCTCGCCGCGACAAAGTATCGAAATAGAGACTTAGGTGTTATCAAAAGGTAAAATTATCAATTTGTTGAGGGCTGCAAGCAAAGAAGGTATAGCAAAGATAAAATTTGAGCAAATAAGGTTGCCTCATACCTTTATCTTGAGCATGTTAATCTCATCCAATGAACTTCAGTGGAATTAAAGGCACATTCTCATCTGAAATATGGTAAAATTGATAAATGCCGATACATCATCAATAGAAGTGAGCGAAAGTCAATAAGAATGGTTATGTAAACATGACACAATTGGGAATTCTGCATGATTTTAAAGACTTTTGCCATTGGAAATTGGTCAGGATATCTGACCCATAGGATGCGTAGATAAGGGCCTACCAGCACTGTTGAAAAGCTAATCAGAATAGCTCATACTATTCTGAAAATAGTTTTAAAGGTATCAGAAACTATTTGATGAGGACTGAGTTGAAAGAAAATCTAACAAGCAGTATAAGTTGAGTGAATAAGGTTACTTCATACACGTATATATCTTGAGTATCTAATAATCTTTTATGAACTGTGACAGGTCTAAAGACATGTTCTTCTCTGAAAAATGGTAAACGAATAGTGAACATGAACAAGAGGGCCAAGATGGCCCTAAATCGATCACCTAAATGATAGTAAATTAGCAGCAAATATTTAACTGCAAATATCTGTGAAAATTTTATAAAGAGTTCAAATGAAACTGCAAGGAGTGGACACTTAATTAGGTAGAGAAATAGTTCATCAGTAAAAGCCATTTGTATCTTGAAATCTAACAAGAACTTTAATAAGAATGGAATTATAAAGTTTTGTCATTTTGCACCTTTCCTGATGCCGCTTTGCTGCCCTGTTTGTCAACGAAATCAATATGGCTTGAACAGTTTTTGTAGAGTCACTCAAAGAACATTTCTGCCAAATTATCTTGGAATCTGAAAAATGGATTATGGAGAGAGATGTTTTTAAAGTTTGGGCATTTTTCTCAATTTCTGATGCCGCAGCAACCAAAGTTCTACACAGAATGTAAGTCTTTGAACAATTTTGAAAGAGGACCATCAAAAGAACATTCCTGTGAAGTTACGTTGAAATTGGTCGTGTGGAATGGTAGGAGTTGTCATTGGTAGCTAAAAGTTTAATTTATCCCTTTTGTGATGACGCGAGGTTGCTATGATTTTTTAACCAATCAATACGGCTTGAACAAATTAAGAAGAGGATCACTGAAGTAAGATTCCTATTCATTTTTCTTAATATCAGACAAGGAATTTAAAAAAATTGGAATTTCCAAATTTTGTCATTTTGCCCCTTTTCTGATGCCTCCTGATTGCCATGTTTTCAAGCAAACAGTATGCCTTGAACAGTCTTTGTAGAGGGTCACCCAAGGAACATTTCTACCAAACTATATTGGAATCTGACATGCAGATTCAGAGGAGAAGACTTTTAAAGTTAGGACATTTTGCCCCCTTTCTGATGCCGCAGCAACCAAAGTTCTTAATGGAATTTAAATCTTTGAACAATTTTGAAAGAGGGCCACCAAAGGAACATTGCTGTGAAGTTTGGATGAAATTAGTCCTGTGGTGTAGGAGGAGATGATGTTTAAAGCTAAAAGTTAACGCCGGACGCCGGACGAAAAGTGATCAGAATAGCTCACCTTGAGCCTTTGGCTCTAGGTGATCTAAAAATATACTCAACTTGACATCAATGTTTTTTTCAATAAGCCTTTTTTTTTCTAACCAAATTATTAGCATCAGTCATTTTGTTGTTAACAAGATACTGAAATCATTTTTAAAATCTAAAAATAGCATTTGACTATATATTGACATTAAGGTACATTTCCTATTTTACAGCCCGAGACATCACTGAGATGACATTTGGTTTTTAATTATTCAACATATTTTGCTGTATAAATTAATGACAAAGTGCCTTATGCGTACAAGAGAGAGAAAGAGAGAAAAAAAAAATTCCTTTCGAAAAAAGCGTAGTTTTGTGTTTTTACGTCATGGTAAGGCATTCGGAACAAAACATGGCACACCAAGCCGACCGATCGTAGAAAATAGCTGGAGATAAAAAACAAGAGGCCCAAGAGGGCCAGTATCGCTCCACGGCCATTAGGCAAAAATTAAATCTCCAAGCAGCCCGACCCCCTGATGGCCATGTTTTTGACCAATCAACATGGCTTGAAGGAATCTGATAGAGCAGGTCACCCTTGGAACATTTCTACAAAATTATTTCAAAATCAGCCTGAAACTTTCGGAGGAGAAGATTTTTTAAGTTTTAACTAAAGCCATATAAGGCAAAATAGCCCCGCCCCCTGGCGGCCATAGTTTTTGACCAATCAACATGGCTTGAAGGAATCTGATAGAGGGTCTTCCAAGGAACATTTCCACAAAATTATTTGACAATTGGCCAAACACTTTTGAAGGAGAAGATTTTTTAAGTTTTCACTATAGCCATATAAGGCAAAAAAGCCCCGCCCCCCTGGCGGCCATGTTTTTCGACTAATCAACTTGGCTTGTAGGAATCTGATAGAGGGTCACCCAAGGAACATTTCTACAAAATTATTTGAAAATCAGCCTGACATTTTCGGAGTAGAAGATTTTCACTTTAGCCATATAAGGCAAAATAGCCCCGCCCTCTGGCGGCCATGTTTTTTGGCCAATCAACATGGCTTGAAGGAATCTGATAGAGGGTCTCCCAAGGAACATTTCTACAAAAAAAATTGAAAATTGGCCAAACACTTTCGGAGGAGAAGATTTTTTAAGTTTTCACTATAGCCATATAAGGCAAAATAACCCCACCCCCTGGCAGCCATAGTTTTCGACCAATCAACATGGCTTGAAGGAATCTGATAGAGGGTCTTCCAGGGAACATTTCCACAACATTATTTGACAATTGGCCAAACTCTTTTGAAGGAGAAGATTTTTTAAGTTTTCACTATAGCCATATAAGGCAAAATAGCCCCGCCCCGCCCCCTGGCGGCCATGTTTTTCAACTAATCAACTTGGCTTGTATGAATCTGATAGAGGGTCACCCAAGGAACATTTCTACAAAATTATTTGAAAATCAGCCTGAAACTTTCGGAGGAGAAGATTTTTTAAGTTTTAACTAAAGCCATATAAGGCAAAATAGCCCCGCCCCCTGGCGGCCATTGTTTTTGACCAATCAACATGGCTTGAAGGAATCTGATAGAGGGTCTTCCAAGGAACATTTCCACAAAATTATTTGACAATTGGCCAAACACTTTTGAAGGAGAAGATTTTTTAAGTTTTCACTATAGCCATATAAGGCAAAATAGCCCCGCCCCCTGGCGGCCATGTTTTTCGACTAATCAACTTGGCTTGTAGGAATCTGATAGAGGGTCACCCAAGGAACATTTCTACAAAATTATTTGAAAATCAGCCTGACATTTTCGGAGTAAAAGATTTTCACTTTAGCCATATAAGGCAAAATAGCCCCGCCCTCTGGCGGCCATGTTTTTTGGCCAATCAACATGGCTTGAAGGAATCTGATAGAGGGTCTCCCAAGGAACATTTCTACAAAAAAAATTGAAAATTGGCCAAACACTTTCGGAGGAGAAGATTTTTTAAGTTTTCACTATAGCCATATAAGGCAAAATAACCCCACCCCCTGGCAGCCATAGTTTTCGACCAATCAACATGGCTTGAAGGAATCTGATAGAGGGTCTTCCAGGGAACATTTCCACAACATTATTTGACAATTGGCCAAACTCTTTTGAAGGAGAAGATTTTTTAAGTTTTCACTATAGCCATATAAGGCAAAATAGCCCCGCCCCGCCCCCTGGCGGCCATGTTTTTCAACTAATCAACTTGGCTTGTATGAATCTGATAGAGGGTCACCCAAGGAACATTTCTACAAAATTATTTGAAAATTGGCTTAACACTTTCGGAGGAGAAGATTTTTTTAAGTTTTCACTTTAGCCATATAAGGCAAAATAGCCCCGCCCTCTGGCGGCCATGTTTTTTGACCAATCAACATGGCTTGAAGGAATCTGATAGAGGGTCTCCCAAGGAACATTTCTACAAAAAAAATTGAAAATTGGCCAAACACTTTCGGAGGAGAAGATTTTTTAAGTTTTCACTATAGCCATATAAGGCAAAATAACCCCGACCCCTGGCAGCCATGTTTTTCGACCAATCAACATTTCTTGAAGGAATCTGATAGAGGGTCACCCAAGGAATATTTCTACAAAATTATTTGAAAATCGGCCCGACACTTTCGGAGAAGAAGATTTTTTAAGTTTTCACTATTTTTTTCTTTTGGTTGCCATGGAAACCAGAATTCTGGATGGATAAAAAAAAATTGAAGGAATTTAGGAAAGGACATTGAGAGGATGCTTCCTATGAAGTTTCAACCAAATTGGCCAAGTGGTTAGGGAGGAGAAGTCGTTTAAAGGAAAAGTTAACGCATGCACGCACGACGGACAATTCGCCATGACATTTATAAGCTCGCCAGTGGAGCTAAAAATCAGCGCGCAAATCCTGAATACAGAATACTTACCATGTTTTATAGCTGTAAAATAAGTAATATATAATTGCCCTATGATAATAGTGCATTCAAATGATATGACACTTCTTAAAAATGGAAAAAACATCTGATTTACGAGTTTTTACTCAGCCCTATATCGTGCTAATAATTCCATTAACTCTAATGCAATTTGGTACATAAATTGCTTTGATAACCTTCATTTAACTTGCCCCCAGTCACTGCGTTACGGTCATGGTCGAGTGCTCTTAGGCAAGGCACATTTCCTAGCCTGGTTTATTTACCCAGGGATCATGAATAAGAGAACTTTTGCAGTGATATAACTGAAATAATGTTGAAATGGCAAAAAAACACACTTAAATTCCCCTAAGCACCAGCAATGCTGAAAAAAGTAAATGATTTTATCAATTGCTCACCAAATGCAATGTCCTATTCTCATCAGGTTCTGTCACTTCAAGACACCAAGTTGAAACTATTTTGTCAATAAGGCCATTTTTGTTCAAAACCAGCTTTGTAAAAAACTCAGCCCTTCATCTGGCATAAATTTCATTATCTAGAAAGAAACATTATACAAATAATAATGAAAGCTCATAATACAATGTTACTGACTTAGAACTGTCTTGGTTACAAAAGATATATGCTAAAAACAATAGATGTATGATAATTAACCCTTAACCCTTTCCCTCATGCAGAGGCCTCTGCAGCAAACGACTTTTGAAAATGAAAAATTTCTCCTTTTGCCACAATGTTTTCAGCTTTAAATATTCAATAGAAATACCAACATTGAAAAAGATTTATTTAAATTTTCCCTAATTTTCTTTTTAAATTGACTCATATATTTGTTAATAAATTTAACATTGTGTTTATAACATAACTTACTGGGGTTGGAAATGATTTTGGGGTTTAATGTTGTTATCAACAATTTTTCAGTCATATCAACATGGCCAGTTCACCTACACATGTGTTTCTTGGCTTTCTCATATCAGAACTCCATAACTCTTTTGAAGCAACAGGTTGCTTTTCCATATAGACCGAGATCATTAGTTGAAGACAAATGATGCATGTCACATTGACTTTTGTAAAATGTCAGAAAGAATGTTGGCCAAGCTAGGGTTCAAACTCAGAACCCCTGCATTGCTAGCCTGCATAGCTACCGGGGCTCAGCTGTGTTTCAAATGAAAGCACTGAAAGAAAGTTTGATAGGTAGCCAGGCCATTTCAATGACTTTTGTTGGTGGCTGATAAAAATGACTTTTGTAACGTTAAAGTAAATGAAGCAATATTCAACGTCAATAAGTTCTCCTTTTTACCATTATATTTTCAACTTTATTCAAAAATAATCATTCACTTACAGAGATTTTCCATATATTTGCGTCCATATTTTTTTAGCTGCAATTTTTGTTGTAATTGTGGAAAAAGGTTTTAATTTTATAATGTGGTAAATGCACATGATTAATGACAGAAGACCAAGCAATCTATTTGAGATATAAGGAGGGGGATTGTGCTTATTCTCACACACTGTTTTGAATATTCCCCTCTAAATGTATATGGAAGGGGGATTTTTTTTACAAAGACAAAGAAGAAAAAATGCTTCAATTTGTTAATAAAATCAATTTCCAAATATAATTCCCCCCTTGTTTTCCAATCCTTGATTGGACACTGAGCCCAAATAAAAGAATCTAGCAACTTATTTATTTTATTTGACCCCTTTACGACATCTAGACACTTTCTGATGCGACTGCAGCAGATGATTTTGAAAACATTGTGGCAAAAAGAGGAATTGCTCATAATGAGCAATTTATCCTTTTGCCACATTATTTTCAACTCTTTTAAATTATCATAGCCTCAGGTTTACCATATTCTTAACCAGAATGATGTTTTCTAAGCCGTCTGCTGCGGATTAGTCATTATGTGGGAAAGGGTTAAAAGTGTTAGGTAGAAACTGAAAACTGAAAGAATTATATTATTGATAAAGGAGCAATCTCTTCTTTTTGTAAGGGTTTGCTTCTTTTGCTGCAATGTTTTTAACAGACAAAATTATGAACAGGACAGAAATTCAAACACAGCTAGGACTTCCTGTTTCAAACAGCATGTACTGCAACCAAGACTTAGTGTAAACAAGACATTTCACAACACAAGTAGATTTTTGTCAAACATCATTAACATAAATTTATAGAGCCTTGAAAGCATTGAGTTTTGTTAAATACAATACTGTTACTGTATGTCTGAACTGATTATATAACCGATGTCAAATCGTTGAGGCAAAGCGATTGTAACAGATAATCCATTGGTAAAACTGGTATTGATTGCCCATCAATAGAATTTAGGTGATTTTATTATTGGTAAATATAAACATGCGAGTCTTTGGAAACTGAATAGAACATGCTCACTGTCAAACACCTTCTCCAGATGAACAATTTGAAGCTTGAGAAGTTCAGTCCCTGCAGTCTTGTTGCAGTGTAAAAGGCTTGCACCTTCCTTATGACGCTGGATGATTATTTTGGCAGTAAATTTAAATACAGGCATGCTGACGAGAACCTAAAGCACCAAGTAAATGGTCAGGTTAAGCTTTAGATTGACTGATTGAGATTTAACGCCGTTTGCCAAATAATTTCAGTTATCACAGGGGTAAGTTGACCTCTCCATGTATTTCCTAACCTTTTCACACCAATCTTTCCAAATAACTGACTGCTTTTCCACATAAACTGTCAGTCTACTGGTGGAAGAAGGATGACGCTTGTAGCATTGACTTTGATCAAAGGCAGGCAAAAATACTGGTCAAGCTTGGCTTCGAGGTCACTACAGCCTACTGGAATCAGTCAACTTCGTATTCATTTAAAATCAACTGTATATAATATTTTTGCATGCCCTATTCCCATCTATCTTTGTGCTTCTTATTCGCATTTTCGGCTTTAAAATCAGGAAAAAAGTCAGGACCAGAACAAAGAAAATGATCAACTATGAGATAAATATCTTACCTTTGATTTTTAAAATATCCAGAGATTCATAAACACTTCCCAAACTCTCCAAATATTTTGTTGACTACTGTACAAAACAGTGAAAAGTGTAGTCGCCATTTTCCTATGAAATGTGCTTTTTTTCAATTTGGGCCAGGTCGCTTATATCCTAGCTAAAAATAAATGCAATGAATAATACGTCACACATGATCATGTGACTGTCTCAGTGAAGAAATGGGGGAAAAGTGAATAGTTAATCTTTCAAAGGAATCAGACAATTAAATGTTAATTTTGAAACAAGTATTTGTGATAACACGATATTTGTAGAACTGTTTATACACAAAATATCATTGCATGAATACATGTATCAAAATAATTGCAAGTTTATGTCTAAATATCTGTTTTTGCCCAATATTGTGTTGCAACATTGACTTTCTTCATAATGTTTATTCTTCTGGCTCATGTTTTTATAGAAAAATAATTTTGATCATAATTTTGCTGCCAGATTGCAGACGATGTAAGTTATATTTGAACCACAACATACTCGCCTATTGAAGACTTGATTGTTTTTAGTCCTACATTAAAAGACATCACATTATATGCGCTCATTTTGTTTATATTCTGCAGAATAAGGTTGCCAAATAAATGACAGATGATAAAATGAGCAAGCCAAAGTCTAAATTATTTGGACTAGATTTTGTGTTTATGCTGCTTTCAACAAATTTCCAGTTAAATATCACGGAGTTGCCTGGGTTAGGTACCAGTACATCTTGTACATTTATCCAGAGACCTAAATATAATCATTTGTAATGCTAAGCGTCAAGGAGGGCAGCCATTACCATGTTTAAAGTCAAGACTATTGAAAGAAGCAGGCTTGTTTGATAGTCCTTCATATGTTTTTTTTCATTTTTTATTATCCAGCATATGCCTGCCATATAAATAACAGATGATAAAACGAGCAAGCGAAAGTCTAAATATTATCAAGATTTCCGAATCATGGAATGACTGCATTTTCAATTAGAATAGTGGCAGTTGAATGCACTTTAAATTGCTCTAAATTCAATTATGTTTGGATGATTAGGAAATTCATCACATGAATATTCGTTTAATGTGTGCTAAAATAATATATTAATAATATAATAAATAAAAGTCGGTCCATACCTTTTAAGCTTTACGTTGAAACGGCCGCCATCTTGGACAAGTATAAAACCACCGTTATTTCAAATTCGAATTCTAGACGTTGCGTCAGAAATGAAGATCTACGTTCTCGGTTTGGCATAGAGTGAAAATATGCGAATTCTTTATTTATCGACAAAAAAGAATGAATTTATCAGGATTTATTCAAATGAAATAAATTAAGTTGATAATGTTACAAAAGTAGTTATATATAGTCATTTTTATGAAATAAATCCAATTTAAGGTGGTATCCTTAATGCCTATTTTTATACCTATTGAAATATGCAGTACTCATTTTATAAAGTCATTTTTTTTATCACAATAGTATGTGATGTAGAAATTTAATGTTAGTAACTTAGAAAATCGTTAATGTACTTCACATTGAAAGTAATTTTGAAATGTGAAATTTATCTGTTGTTTGATTTTTGTCCTTGTAAAATATTAAGGAGACCGGGTTTGGTCTCCTTAATCCACCGGTCTCCTTAATGCCTATTTTTAGATACGCATGGTCTCCTTAATGCATATTCCATATATATATATATATATATATATATATATATATATATATATATATCACCTGTCGTATCTGATTCCTTTGGAAATGTTTTCAGTACGATAGTATCTTATACAGCATGAACACTAGTTAACTATGATAACATCTTCCGATAGAAGACTGGATCACTAGTAGAGCGGTTCACTAATTCATGCACCTCCTGTAGACTTATCGATTTATTAATGTAAAAGCATGTAAACAGAAACTTTGCATGTATAATGTTACATCTATTTTGTATATCCGTAAGAAAATACATATTTTAATTATTAAAACCAAGCTTCATTTGCGATCATTTGCAGCCACTTTAAAAGATGCCTTTGGGTTTTACACCGTTTCAGGCAGTACTTCAGCTAAACAACGTCGGCCCGTTCAACGTAAAGGATTAACGATGAATTCGAGTTAGGTTTTGTAAATTAATTTATTGATTTATAGGAGCTTATCGCCGTATTTAATCAGTAAATCAGTTATTTCAAGGCGGCCAGTTAAACGTATGTTTACTGGCCCTTTCTCACCAGTACGCAATGCAGCATTCAGCCAAGCCCACTAGATAGCAAGAAAACCCAAAGGAGTCGAAAAGTGAGTGGCCGGATTAGCCTGCGCGCCATGATTAAGCTTATCCGGGTCGATACTTTACGCAGAGTCCATACTGTTGGTTTTCTCGCTGTGCGGCTCAAATATAGATCAAATAAAAGCACTATATCATTCAACGGTAGTCTTCGTGTTCAATACTTTCAAAATGGACGCAACATAGTGAGTGATCTTTGTTAGATATAACCTGAAGAAGGCCTATGGTCGAAATATTGACTTATACAGTTAATTATTTTATTCTGATCTATATATTTTAATTCCGTACGGAATATAACGTGTTAACATATATTTAAAATAATTAAGTTTAAACTAAGAGCATTTGATACGACTGCTCTGATGTGTACTGACGCTGTCTGATCTAGGGTAACTGTGTTCGAGGAATACTTGTTGTTCAAGTCTAATAATAAACTTATTGACTTGAATTGGAGACATCGGTCAGTTATCTCCCTTTAATACTCTCTACATCTAGCTAGGTCCTATCATTTAGTTTCCTCTATTTTTATCATTGCTTTCTTTGCACTGGATGGTGCACTTATAATTGCATTGTATTGGCCAACTGTTATTAGATTGATTAGTAATTCCACATTTGTTTCATTTAAACACTGCTATGTAAATTTTCTCTTTTGAATCATCACTTTAATTAACACATTTATGATTAATGTGTACAGAGTAATTGCAATATCTCATTACGAAATAGAGTTAAAGACAAAGGATTCCAACTTAAAGGACCTACCAACTATTTGGTCTTCCTTGGTCGTTATCTGACAAGGGAGATAATATAATTATCACTAATGTCCCTCATTGAAATAACGTTAATTAATGGGGTTTCCTCCTTGGCACTCAGTAAGGTTTGTGTGGGGGTTATCAAGTAAACCACCAAGCAAACAAACAAACAAAATAGACGGATGCACACCAGGACAAGTTACCATACGTTGTTTCAATTGCGCACATCAAGTTAAACGGGTTAACACTTTGCTATCGTTCTATCGTTTTGTTGTGACTTCGGGCATATTTTAAAGATGTCGTCTGCCACAAACAGCGTCTCTTGTATTTAACTGTAGTGTTTCGTGAAAGCTTCGTATAGCACTTCAAAGGAATCTGTTAAAAGAAGCTTATAAACGCTCAGCCACATTATCCCTTTCCCATATACAACACATCTGTAGCAGACGACTTCGAACACATTAAGTTAAACATACAGAAACTCTTTATAAATGAAAGAAATGAAAGGCAAAAAGAGAAATTATTTATAATGAGCAATTTCTGCTGTTGTCATAAGTCGTCTGCTGCAGAGTCGTCAGAATGTGTCTGTGTATGGATACAGGTTACACACGACCAAGAACAATCCAGATCAGTCTGTGCAATATATTTCTGTTTATGTGATGTGGTAACAAATAGTTCCTTATTGTTTGGAACTTTACGTCGCTTTCAACAATTGTTCAGTTATATCACGGCGTTTGCTGGCTAAGTTACCAGTACTACGGGTCCAGTTATCCTGACACCAGCCAGTCAGTGCTAACCCCGCAACCCCGAGCGCCAAGGAGGGCAGCTATTACTACCGTTTTCAAAGTATTTGGTATGACCCGACAGGGGATGGAACCCGCGACCTCCCGCACCCGAGGCGGACGCTCGACCACTGCACCACGCAGGCGGTTTATATAACTGAAATGTAATGTTTAATTCCATAACACAATTCATTGTGGGAAAATGAAATAACACTGTATAGGTTTAGATTCTTTAAATTCCTCTGTCGAACTTGATGGTTTTGAGCTAAACGCACCATTGGAAGACAGTGGTGCAGAGGTGGAGCGTTGGTCTCCCGTAAGAGCGGATTCTAACTTTGGGACTTTCCCACACAAACGGCCTGGGTACTGGACAGGTCTCCAGGAAGCAGGGCGTGATTTATTCAAGCTGAAAGCTTGTTTCGCAATCCATGGAAAATAAATGATTTTAAACTAAACACACCTTCAACATTTTGTTCGTAATATCACGCCGTCCAGTTCATCTACGTATGTGTTTCCTACGGAATACTGTTTTGTGCATATCCTACCATCGCATATTTACTTGAACGCGACGGTAGGATAGTAGGATGATAAGATGGTAAGACGGTAGGATGCTAGGATGATAGGACAGTAGGATGGCGATGATAGGACAGTAGGATAGTAGGATGGACATATTGCCATCCTACTGTCCCACTATCGCTATCCTACTGTCCTACTATCGCCATCCTACTGTCGCCATCCTACTGTCCTACTATCGCCATCCTACTGTCGCCATCCTACTGTCCTACTATCGCCATCCTACTATCCTACTGGCCTACCATCGCACTTGTGATTTGATTCCCGCGGTATAAACTATCCTACCATCCTACCATCGCGTTCTCGTTAACATGCGATGGTAGGACAAAACAGTATTCCGTAGTTTCCTGACCTTTTCACTTAGCTCATGGGTGGAAGATGTTTGTCGCATTGACTTTTGCCAAATGTCGGATAGAATGTTGGTCGAGTTGGGGTCCGAACTTACGACCATTAGACCGAGAGGAATACTAATAGTTTAGAATATCTGTAAATCGTTGTACACAAGATGGCGTGTCTTTATTTTGAACAACCAATCAGACGAATCAATGTCGGAACTTGTTTCGCTGGTTGGGGTTTCCATAACACACATGTTCGGAGGAGAACATCCAAAACAGCCGGAAATGCCCCCTCTTCTTTTTAATACCTACTCGGAAAAAAGTATATACTAACCATAAGCATTAGTTGATTCACACGTTCCGGCCCCTTCTCAGTTAACTTGTTAAGAGAAATACATTTTACATTTTGATAATTTTCGAATATTTCACAGAAACATCCATCCATTTACATAGTGACATTTTCAATGAAAGACCGTCTATTCCGACACTTCTGACATGGTGAAAGCGATTCGTTGGTGTCCCCTCCATGGTATATGTCATGTTTGAAAGGTGGTCTGAATGGACTACGATGTATAAACCCCCATACAACAAACTTGCAGTAGACGACTTTGAAAGCATATAGGCAAAATAATGATTAATTGCTATATAGTCAACAGTAATTAATATGTAGAGTTGAAAGCAATGATGCAAAGGGAGTAATTGCTTATAATTACCAATTTCTCCTTTCGTCACTACGCTTTCAAAGTTCTTCTCCTGCAGCTGCGTCAAAATGCATCTACGTCATGTATGTGTGAGAAGGGTTTATCCTCATCTTTATGTATGAGCTAATATATTTTATCGAAATATCTCCCAGAAGACTGTAACTTGAGGACTGGACCAGGGGCAGTAAACTGATATTTTTTCCCCGACAATATCTCTCTTATTACTAAACGAAACCCATTTGTTGTGGGTACTCAAGAGATTCGTCTCAATCTTTGAATGTCAAATAATGATTTTAGAACATGATGAATATTGTAAAAAAAGAAGAAATGGCTCAAGATATGCAATTTCCTCTTTTGTCACTATGATTTCAGCTGTTTTCAATAATTGTAATGTAATTTCATATGATTTTCGGATAGATAATACCAACAGTACTGGTAAATAACACTGGAAACGCCGTGATATACCTGCATTACTGTTGAAAACTGCATTAAACACATTTAAAAAAAAAAAAAAAAAATATACCTGTCATATATAGAAAAACTTGCCCTAGGTGCTTGAGCATGGGTGCAGTCTAATCCTGATCTACATCATTCGCGTCACATTTATCGATATTAATAAATTACTAGTCCATAATGATGTAAGATCTTCAAGAACATCAGCAGTGGTGATACCGGTTGGTAGTCGTGGCTCCCCACCTTCGCGCTCAGTGTTGCTGGTTAGAGGGTTGTAGAAAAATGAACCCCATGCTCCAAATAAGACTTCTGATTAGACAGTTTTGAAAATTAATTTGCTTCTGATAAATCAGATACTCTATCACATATTTTAAATACATAATTCACTTTTATACAAGTACTTTTGGAGCCTGGTATTCATCGTTTGCTTATCATTTATCAATATTAAGATATGACAGGTCCATAAAGATGTAAGAACAGGGCTTGTGATACCGGTGGGCAGTCGTGGCTCCCCGCCTTGGCGCTAAGTGTTGATGGTGCAGTGGTTAGAGGGTTGTAAAGAAATTAACTCCATGCTCCAAATAAGACTTCTGATTATTCAATTTCGAGATTTACTTGGCTTCTGACCAATCAGATACTTGATCACAAATTCTGAATTCATAGTACACTTTTATAAAAGTACTTTTGGAGCTTGGTCTTCATCGTTTGCTTCTCATTTATCAATATTAAGAAAGGCCTAGTCCATAATGATGTAAGTACTTGTCCAAAATCAGGGCTTGTGATACCGGTTGGTAGTGGTGGCTCCCCGCCTTGGCGCTCAGTGTTGCTTGGACCGTCTCCGAGGTGCAATTGTTAGAGCGGCGGCGCCGACGGCGGGACACCAGGGTTCGATCTCCGGTCGTGTCACACCAACTACAGTCTAACCTGTATGGAAAGACGACATATAGGAAGAGAACAATGTGATCTTTCTTCACAGGTGGTCTTTAATTACAGGGTGATTTATACAGAACTTGAGTATTTGGGAAACTAAAAGTATGGTGGATATATACGGGGAATTTCTTTAAAATGTGATCATTAGTACTGGGTCGATTGGATTTAAAAAATAATGATAAAGCAATACTCATTATCACACAATGATAAAGCAATGACTATGATCACACACTATTTTTCTCCTACGAACACTTACTTGACCTACAACTATACTTTGAATAGTTGTCCGTTCGTTCAAAAGTGGTGACCTAAATATACCGAAACATTTCCCATCAGAAGAAAGCTTTGTTTGAATTCGAAGCAATATGATCACGCAACCTTTCGGTATATCAATATACGGAACACGTCACAGGGAAATTGACCTTCTGAATTGTATTTCCTGCGTAGATCCAGACTAGCATGCCACTCCGCATAACGTAACCAGGATACGTTCGCGTCCTAGTCCTACAAGTAAACCAGAAGCCTGTAGACACCTTAAAAACGCCTGTAAAATATGTGATTGGATTGCAAATGGACTTAATTTCAAACCTGAAAAGGTCCTAATCGTGTGTGACATCATTGTCAATTTATTGTGTCTCTAGTATCATCAATATGGAGGCAAGCCAGGCTATGCATCCGCGCCGTCTGAGAAGGCTCTATACTCTTGACTGTTCACATCAACAATGTTATCTTGACAATCCTCGAACTGGCTATTGCCTGTTCCAAATACAATAGTTGGCAAGGAAAGGGTTAAATGGTATAAATGGTATCCAGATTAGACTGCCACCATACAAGCATACCAGGAGCATGTAGTGACCTTACAAACGCCTGTAAAATATGTGATTGGATTGTAAATGCCATTAATTTAAAAATAAAAGGCACAATTGTGTGTGGCATGGTCAATGTATTGTGTGTCTCTAACTGCGTAATCAAGTCCCGTTTTCTCATTTTAAATATCCATTCAAAAGATTTGGCATCCATATGAGCCTTTCCACGAGAAAAACCAACATTATGGAATCTGCGCAGGCTAATCTGGGCCGACACATTCCGTCTCAGGCCGATATATGTATAGAGTAATGATTCCCGAAAATCCACAAAAGGCGAAAAGTGTCTGTCCGGGTTAGCATGAGCGGCATGCTTATGCTGATCCGGGTCGATACTTTACGCAGAGTCCAGAATGTTTTTTTTTATTCATGGAACAGCTCATATATAATAAAAGAAAATAACCACGTACTGTGATAGGGGGTCTTATTGCATCTGCGAACGGTGATGACTCAGGTGAAGCTGCCCATATGCACAGTCTCACCAGAGTCTTCTCTGTCCGCCTATATACATGTATGCACCATCAAATATGTGCTCAAGACCACCTTTGTTTAGCAATTCCCTGTTTATAGCAACCACACTTTCAATTTTCCAGTGACTCATTATCTGCATAAATGACCTTGTTATTAAAGACCACCTGTGAACAAAGACTACGTAGTTCTCTTCCAATAGTTGGTCTTTAAACACAGATGGAACTGTATATTATCATATAGTATTACTTCGACGCAACCTCTGACAAACAACTAAATATGTACCATTGTGACGTTAACCCATCAACGCGCTGCTGGAACCGATTGTTAAAGCCTGAGTCATTTATATGAAGCCAAGCCAGCCAGTGCATCCGCGCCGTCTGACCAGGCTATATACTGGTGGCTGCTCAGTTACTGGTATCTTGACATTCCTAGAATTAGCTATAGCCTCTTCCTAGTGCTATGCTAGACAACCAGCGGTGAAAGGGTTAAAGAGAATGTTTAACGTTACCGAAGAGACAATAATATCCCAAAGCGCCACGGCCAAAACGAGGCCAGCTCGTATTCAATAGATTCTGATTTGACGAATGCAAATTCGTGGTAATGTAGCGACGTCATCAGCAAAGGATATTTTTTCTGTTTTCACTGTCTAATTTGCGAATGTCTAATCGAATGTCTAATGTCTAACTGACCAATTAGACATTCGTGTTTTGGATGTACAATGACCTCCGACGAATTTCGTACTTAAATCTGTTAATTTGCGAATGTCTAATCGAATGTCTAATGTCTAACTGACCAATTAGACATTCGTTTTTTGAATGTAAAATGACCTCCGAGGAATTTGGTACCTAAATCTCTTAATTTGCGAATGTCTAATCGAATGTCTAATGTCTAACTGACCAATTAGACATTCGTTTTTTGAATGTACAATGACCTCCGACGAATTTGAGCTATAGATCTTGTAATTTGCGAATGTCTAATCGAATGTCTAATGTCTAACTGACCAATTAGACATTCGTTTTTTGATTGTACGTTGACCTACGACGAATTTGGAACCTAAATATCGTAATTCGCGAATGTCTAATCGAATGTCTAATGTCTAGCTGACCAATTAGACATTCGTTTTTTGCATGTACAATGACCTGCGACGAATTTGGTACCTAAATCCCTTAATTTGCGAATGTCTAATCGAATGTCTTATGTCTAACTGACCAATTAGACATTCGTTTTTTGCACGTACAATGACCTCCGACGAATTTGGTACCTAAATCTCTTAATTTGCGAATGTCTAATCGAATGTCTAATGTCTAACTGACCAATTAGACATTCGTTTTTTGAATGTACAAGGACCTCCGAGTAATTTGAAAACTAAGTTTGGTAATTTGCGAATGTCTAATCGAATGTCTAATGTCTAACTGACCAATTAGACATTCGTTTTTTGAATGTACAATGATCTCTGACGAATTTGGAACCTAAGTATAGTAAGTTGCGAATGTCTAATCGAATGTCTAATGTCTAACTGACCAATTAGACATTCGTTTTTTGCACGTACAATGACCTCCGACGAATTTGGTACCTAAATCTCTTAATTTGCGAATGTCTAATCGAATGTCTAATGTCTAACTGACCAATTAGACATTCGTTTTCTGATTGTACGTTGACCTACGACGAATTTGGAACCTAAATATCGTAATTCGCGAATGTCTAATCGAATGTCTAATGTCTAGCTGACCAATTAGACATTCGTTTTTTGCATGTACAATGACCTGCGACGAATTTGGTACCTAAATCCCTTAATTTGCGAATGTCTAATCGAATGTCTTATGTCTAACTGACCAATTAGACATTCGTTTTTTGCACGTACAATGACCTCCGACGAATTTGGTACCTAAATCTCTTAATTTGCGAATGTCTAATCGAATGTCTAATGTCTAACTGACCAATTAGACATTCGTTTTTTGAATGTACAAGGACCTCCGAGTAATTTGAAAACTAAGTTTGCTAATTTGCGAATGTCTAATCGAATGTCTAATGTCTAACTGACCAATTAGACATTCGTTTTTTGAATGTACAATGATCTCTGACGAATTTGGAACCTAAGTATAGTAAGTTGCGAATGTCTAATCGAATGTCTAATGTCTAACTGACCAATTAGACATTCGTTTTTTGCACGTACAATGACCTCCGACGAATTTGGTACCTAAATCTCTTGATTTGCGAATGTCTAATCGAATTTCTAATGTCTAACTGACCAATTAGAAATTCGTTTTCTGATTGTACGTTGACCTACGACGAATTTGGAACCTAAATATCGTAATTCGCGAATGTCTAATTGAATGTCTAATGTCTAACTGACCAATTAGACATTCGTTTTTTGCATGTACAATGACCTCCGACGAATTTGGTACCTAAATCCCTTAATTTGCGAATGTCTAATCGAATGTCTAATGTCTAACTGACCAATTAGACATTCGTTTTTTGCATGTACAATGACCTCCGACGAATTTGGTACTTAAATCCCTTAATTTGCGAATGTCTAATCGAATGTCTAATGGCTAACTGACCAATTAGACATTCGTTTTTTGAATGTACAATGACCTTCGACGAATTTGGGTTATAGATCTTGTAATTTGCGAATGTCTAATCGAATGTCTAATGTCGAATTAGACATTCGATATTTAACATTTGCGATTTTTCTGAATGTCTAATCGAATGTCTAATGTCTAATTAGACATTCGATAATCAAAATTAGCGAATGTCTAATCGAATGTCTATCGTCTAATTAGACATTCGAATATTTTTTTTGAATGTCTAATGTCTAACGTCTAATGCTCTGCCAACTTCACACACTTGTTTGAACTTTGCTCTTCGACAGACAATCAAGTTGTGCTGTGTTTAATCATTGACAATATCAGGAACGTAGATAAATATTAACCTGGTCTTGAACATATCGGGAAAAAATATATTATAATTATTTTATATAAATAAGTTATATATGCCGCCTCCGTAGTGTCGTGGTAGAGAATCCGCGTCGGAGCGAGATGTCGAGGGTTAGATCCCCGGCCGCGTCATACCAAATATTTTAAAGATTGAGTTTACTCCTTGGGATACATGGACCAGTTGTACTTGTAACTTACCGAGGATAAGCCGTTATATAACTTAAAAAATGTTGAAAGCGGCATAAAACATTGTAACACCAATTTAAGACCGGGTGTCTCGTGTTTGATGCGTTCTTTTGCAAGATCATATTGGCAAGTAATATCAACATGATAGACATCTATGTTTTATCAGATTCACAAAAAGGTTTAGTCCGGACATTACCTAGACCGTTTCGGTGGTGTTGTGGCAGGGCGGTTACCTGGGGTGCCGGAGGTCGCCGGTTTAATCATCGACCGGGTCATACCGAACACTTTAAAGATAGTTGTCATAGTTACCCTCCTTTACCATCAGGATGCGCTGGTCACTTACCAAGGAAAGCCGCGATATCTGAAAAATATGTTGAAAGTATAGAGTCGAACGCCATGTTAACAAAACACGAAGTTTACCTAAGTACACTGAACAGTTAGAAGGTGGGTTTACACATGACGCGTTCGTTAGACCTTTTTCCTTCTACTTGAAAAATCGTCTGCATGGAAACAATTGAAGACAACTTTACTTATTACATATGGTAATATTTGCCATTTCATTTTGATACAGACTCGACATAATTGTTGGAAAATGAGATATTGCTTGATTTGATAAATTCAGCAAAAAAGTCATCTGCTGCACCTATAATAAAAGGCTTCTGTATCTGGGAAGACGATTGACGTTTCTTATGGTTGAGTAGAAATCCTGAATATTCCATAATGGTATTAAGCATTATGTATGAGAACTTATGTTTTATTGAGACAGAAATGATCCCAGGGGAAAAAGTGAGGCCTATTTAACAAATCAACCGACTAAATTGAATTCCCGAAATGAACAAAACAATCAAATAATAGTCAGACAACTGACTTAATTTTTCGAATTCATTGACCCATGAGCGACGGAATTTCAGAAATATAATACATTTATTATATACAACTTATTTACTTCTTCACATTCTTCTTCTTCCGTCTTCTTTTCGTAGAAACTAAATAGGTAATGCATGATGCCAAAGGCAAATAAAGGCTTTTGCAAACAATGCAGATTCAGGTGAGACAGCTCGTGACGAGCTGTCTCTCCTGCATCTGCATAGTTTGCCACTTAGACATTAAACTTTACCAAATTTCCTGTTGTACGAAAAATGCAGTAGTCAAATTTTCAACATGGAAGAGTCGACTTTGTGAAATTTGGCAGTGGAAGAGTTAAGATTTAGTGTCTGTTGAATGACGTCACGTTGTCTGTACTAATATTGCATCAGAGCTCTAGATAAGATGGGTTAACAATTAAGTCTTTTCCCTTAAGTATTGCTCGTATTACTCAATACTCAACCAATTCCTATGCTGTGGGTACTCAACATAATCGTCTCACTGAGACGATTCGTTTGAGAACCCACAACACAGGGTTTGAAGTTCAAATAAGGATTTTAGCAAATGAAAAATACCCCTTATGTAGAGCTCTGTTTCATTGCCTAAAAATCCCTTCTAAAGACGCCGTATGATAATCAACTAATGTAATTCCCAAACAAATAGATCCCTGCGAAAACGATTCTGTTTTATAGTAGTATCAGTTTACTTCATGGAAACCATACGGTAAGAACATTCTGCTTTGAAAGCGCCTGAGGACACAAGTATTTATCTGGGGCAAAGAAGAAGTAACATTTAGAACTTACACGTATATAAGGGGTTGGAAAACATTGTGGGAAAAGGATACAGTTATCGTTCTTGAGGAACAGGTGTAAAACTAAAAAGCTTTCTGCATAAACAATTTACAGGAAAAGGGTCTGAAAACAATAGAAGACGCGAA
Source organism: Serripes groenlandicus (assembly GCA_031761405.1). Lineage (NCBI taxonomy): Eukaryota > Metazoa > Mollusca > Bivalvia > Cardiida > Cardiidae > Serripes > Serripes groenlandicus. The sequence continues at coordinate 169,945 of JASEVX010000277.1, forward strand.
TGAGAATTAACACATTGCTTGCCATTTGATAAGACAATTCGATTATTAAACTTTTTATTATTAACTATTTGGCAGATTCAACCCAGCCGTGGATGTATTTTGTTTTATCCGCCCTATGCGTGTGTGAGCAATCCGTATGTAATGGTACTTTTAGCCATTTTCAACAGTATTTCGGTTATATCACGGCGTTTCCAGGTTATATCACTGCGTTTCCTGGTTATATCACGGCGTTTCCTGGTTATATTACCAGTACTTCCGGTATAATTCATCCCTGCAACCATGAGCGCCAAGCAAGGAAGCCATCACTAGGACTTTGAATGTATTTTGTATGACCCGACCGGTGGATCGAATCCTGGCCTCTTATTATAATCGAGATGTTCTTCTATTAATCCATAATCTAAATTTCCGTTTCTCAGTTAATAATCAAGATACCCATATATCAATATCGAAAAACCCTTTAATTGTTACAGATTATATACAAAAGACATAATGCAGCATACGGTTTTTGAAAACAATGCATCCGCACAATCTAACCAAAGCCTCCAATGTCCGTCAGCATGCTTCATACTCCTAGAGTCAACTTTTGACAAAAGTTGAGTTCCCTCCTTCTGGGAATTTTGTGATATCATTGCATCTGTGTATAGTTTGTTTCTTTTTTTGAATTGCGTTTAACGCCGCATTTAATATAATTTTCAGTTTATATCACGGCGTTTTCTGGGTAGGTTACCAAACAGGTCCTTTTATTCTGACACCAGCGAATCAGTCGTAATGCTAACGCAAGGTCCGCGTATAGCGACCGCTCAGGTTAGCTTGTTCTATCAGAACAATCTCACTAGAAATTATATATGTAATAAAGTCGTAAATGCTTTCTGGCGATTTTGGGATCTAATTGTATTTTGACTTCCTGACCAGAACCTCAACATGTATTATAGTCGTAAATGCAACTTTTGACTAACAAATTAGAAATGTTATCCGCGCTTTCTGTCGATTTTTGGATCTAATTTCATTCGAAATACCTGACTATGCATGTAATATAGTCGTAAAAGCAATTATTGACGAAAACATTTAAACTGTTGACCGCACTTACTTGCGAATTTGAGATATAATTTAATTCGAACTACCTGACCAGCTTAACACTTTCAGCGCCGAATTGTTTCAAGTAAACTCTTCGATGTTCAAACTCGGACGACTCTATTTTCATGTTATATGATTTTTGGAATATTTTTATAACTCACAGCCAAACAATGCAGATTTCATGTGAGACAGCTCGTTACGAGCTGACTCACCTGAATCTGCATTGTTTGCAAAAAGCTCAATATTGCCTTTGGCGCTGAAAGAGTTAACGGAAATGTAATATGTAATTGATGCCATACCGAACAATTAACAAGACAGCATATTGCAAGACACGGCCTTTTTTGGTGTTGGCCACCACTTGTTATGTCATCAGCAATTGCTTTCTGACACCTGGAATGAAAGTTGCAGACTTAATTTACTAGAAGAATATCCATTTACTTTAATAAACAAACTTCTGCATTTGAAAATAGACTATCTGACATTAGCAACCAGTGTAGATCAAGATCAGCATGCAAACACGTGGAGTCTTACAAGCATCAACATTAATCGCCATCGACATGAGGGGCCGTTTTATCTTTTGATTAAGAGTGGGTGTCGGAACACGGGTTTGATAAAGAATGTGTGCTCTGATCTAAATCTACAATATATGATTGCAACAATCTAAAGGTCTTCTTTCCGGCGTCGTACATCTGATTGCAACAGTATCTGCTTTATGTTTGTAAATGATCATTAGTCTAGACATACATGTAAGTGATCGTACTCCACACTTAAATTTCATAGCTAATTTAATATGTTGTTGCTGTGTAATACCTTAATGAAAGTTGGACACATATCCAACTTAATCTTCCTTTTTTTCTTTGCGAATTTATTAAAATGTGAACGTTATACTGATGTTGTCTGTAAATAACAAGTCACAAAACAGCGCATCAATATTCAGTGTGCCCACATTTTGCCATTATTACTGCTCTGCAACTTTGCCAAATGCAGTCTTTCCGTAGCTCTATCATGATGTATGTATGCCACATATCTGAGAGTACATCTGTGTCCGTTGGAAACGTCACCAGAACGCTCAGACTTAGCCACCAGGTTTGTACTGGTTTTGAAGACGCTGCCAAAGAACCTAGCGCCCTTAATGGAAGTCCTGATTATTGATGGACGAACGAACATGTTAGAGTGTAAGAGTTCCTGTCTATTTTAAATTCAACTTTGTACCATGACAACGGCACGCTCCTTGTGTTGTCTTGTCATAATGCGCATCAAGTCTAAGACTACCAAATATTATTGTCTTTATGAATGCCAGGCAACTAAGTTTTGATTTGGCTTGGGTTGTTTTAGTAGGATTTAGACAGGTAGGTGTGCACAATCAGCAAGAACGCATGCAATGTACGTGCATTTCGGGTCAGGTAGAAACACGTTTGATGGCCGATTTAATTTACCGGAAAACGTTGCCTAGTGTGTGCAGAGAATGTTTGTTTGTTGTAATTTCTGTCGTTGAATAAAAAAATATATTTTCAAATAAAACATGTTGAGTTAGAACTGTTGTCTTCATCCTGACTTTTGTAAAATAATTACTGTTAAACATATTGGAAATTCCTTTAAACTTACTGGATGTAATGTTATTTTATAATAACTTTGGCGCAATCACATGCAAATAACTATTATACTATTATATAAATCTTATATAAATTGAATATAAATTGTCTATGTAGGAAGGTAGAATTGATCGACTGATTGAGGTTTAACGCTTTTTTTCAACAATTGTTCAGTCATATCACGGCGGACAGTTCACCTACTCATATGGTTTTACTGTTTCAAAGAAAGAGTTCGAACATTGATTTTGCCACACCAATTAAACACGCTTTAGCAAAAGGAAAAAACAACATAAACAATTTAAAATATGATTAGACTAACCTTAATGATTCTTTAATTTTTATTTTTATTTTATTATTTATATATTTTCAATCTTTCTTTCATGAGCACTTTGCTTATCGTTAATAGAAAGGTGACATGTCGTGTACATTTATATCTTAAATTATGTTTTATGACTAGAAATACGCTTGAAGACGACGTTAAACTCCAATAATCAATCGACCAATCATTCAATCGATTAAATAGTGTTTTAACCTGGTGCCATAATCAGTTCATGTGTGTCAAGGAGGGACTACTTTCATGACTTTGGTATGGCCCGACCATGGGTCGAAACGATGCATCTCTCACTAAACGTGGGGTAGTTTGGAGCTATCTTCCCCTACCATTACATTATCGGGTTAGGCAAACACCAATATTGTCGCCACCCTGTGGTCGTGGCGTAGAAGGCAAACGGCTATAAAACAACATTTTGGTAGACCAATCGGGAGTTTGCTTATTTATGCATTGACTGCAAATGTCAAATTGTATTGGTCCGCTCCAGAGTTTAGGGAAATCATTTGTATATATAATACTTTTTTAATATGCGATTATGACTTATATATTCATTGTTGGTTCATGCCAGACGTATTAATTCACTCTAGGACGCCGGGTACCAGATTACATTGATGGTTTATGACAGACGTATTAATTACCTATAGAACGTCGAGTACCAGACTACTTAGAAAGAGTGTTTGGTACAGTCAAATAGTTTCGAAATGTGCACCAGGGAACCAACCTTAAACGTAATTATAACACGTGTGGAAAAGACATGCCTGCTCATTCATTCATAGGATCCAAATAGATTATGCTTAACACAACGTTATTTAAATCTTCATTGACTTATCAATCGACGCACAGTGAAGAGGCACATCAGAGTTCCAGGAAGTTCAACATTAACGTAATTATAACACGTGTGAAAATGACCTGCCAGCTCTTCTATACAAACTATTAGTATTGTTATCATATGCCCCATTTATATAGCACTTTTATCATAAAATACATACTTTCAAAAATGCGTTTCAACATCGACGTAATTATAACACGTGTGAAAATGACATGCCAGCTCTTTTATACAAACTATTATTATTGTTATCATATGCCACATTTATATAGCTCTTTTATCATAAAATACATACTTTCAAAAATGCGTAACAAACACATATATGTACATGTATACATAGAAACAATATATAAAAGACATCAGTAGGCATTAACAATTAACAAATGATAGAAAGAAACACTAAAGCAGTAAGGACGATGGTATATCTACAAAATGCTAAAAACTGTTAAAACACTGTTAAAGGAACACGTATCAAACTGACAAATTTTAAAAGGCTTTTGTGTATAATGACAACTAGTTCCCACATATCTCAATAAAAAAGTGGGGTTTCAGGGCTCTTTTAAAAGAAGCAAACGTGTCACAGTCCCCTATCTCCATAGCCTATGGGCAACAGTCACAACATAGCAATGGATGCTGCGTAAGAAAAGGTTGTTTAAACCTTCTGTGACTTATCGGCGAACAGCGTTAGACCATAATCGGTGACTGGTCTAGCTCTACACTGAATATACACTGGTTGTAAATTTCTTACGGTTGGTTATGGAAGAGCACCGTTTGGAGAAAACAAAACCGGTAGAAAACCCGCTCAGACAGTGATAGGTCGCTCACAATTTCCATTTACACCTGTTTATACGGAAAAAGAGGCCTTTTGTTTTTCGATCAAAATAACAGATATTATATCAGTCGGAAACCACTCGGTTATTTACGGAAGTCGCATCCGGATACTATCAAACACGGGAATAAAGACCAGATAAAAAGAGCCATTTCCGGTCTGATTGTAGTCCAAACGGATGTTCGTCAAGAGTGGTCTTCGGATTATGACTCGAAAAGGTCCGGATTTCATCTGTTTTGCACGAAGCAGTGTGTATGTATTTCTGTTTGAACAATTCCGTCTGTATTTCGTTTAACTCTTTCGCTGCTAAAGACACTTAAAAGCTTTTGCAAACAATGCAGATTCAGGTGAAACAGCTCGTAATATGACAGCTGTCTCTCCTGAAATCTGCATTGTTTACCACTTAGACATAACATTTTACCAAATTTCCTGTTAAACGAAAAATGGATTGGTCCAATTTCCAACATGGAAGAGTCGACTTTGTAAAATTCGGCAGTGAAAGAGCTAATAAAGTAAAACCAATTCTTGCAGACACGATGAATCCTTACATAATTACTATGCAGATTGTGTGATTCTGATTTCAATTTCCTTAATCCTTTCCCGTAGACTAGCACCATTAACGGCCACTGCAGCAGACGAAACTTTGATCGCGGCACGACGGTCATGGTGGAGTGCTCTTGGGCAAGGCACATTTCCTAACATAGTACTGGTTTGTTTACCAAGGGATCATGAATAAGTGAACTGTCACCGTGATATAACTGAAATAATGTTGAAAACGGCGTAAAATCCCAATAAAACTAACAAACACACGAACTTTTAAAATTAATATGGATGTGTTATAAACGCGCGATTTCTCCCTTTTTTCCTGTACTGTACTATTATAAACTGTCATGTATCTAGATATGCTTTAATATTTTTATTTAAAGTAATTTTCTCATATGTTTTTATATGAGACGAATTTACTTTAATGCTTTTTGTGGGCTTTTGACGTGATTTTTTTAATATAGTAATTTACTCCAAATTTAGATTTGCGTGTTGTTCATTTGAGATAAACTATCCATTTACGACATTTTCTATTTCTTTTCAAATATTCTACAATAAAAAAGGATAATATAAACATGCCCCCTGGTTTGTATGTCTTGATTATGTGGTTTGTGCTTTTTCTCATATTTTAAGTGCAATATAACGTTTTTTTAACATTTGTTTTACGTCGCTTTCAACAATGTTTTCAATTATATCACGGCGTTAATTTTGCATGTTTTTTTATTTTATTTTTGTTTAAACAAAATTCTCAACATTTTATGTAGTACATTTATAATAAAGGCAGCAAATAAAGGGTTAAAGAGAAACATAATATGATATTTAAAAGAGAGAGAGTGAGAGAGAGAGATAGAGAGAGAGAGAGAGAGAGAGAGAGAGAGAGAGAGAGAGATGAGAGAGAGAGAGAGAGAGAGATAGAGAGAGAGAGAGAGAGAGAGAGAGAGAGAGAGAGAGAGAGAGAGAGAGAGAGAAAGAGAGAGAGAGAGAGAGAGAGAGATACAGAGAGACACATACATACAGACAGACAGACAGACAGACAGACAGACAGACATACAGACAGACAGAGACAGCCAGCCAGGCAGACAGACAGAGAGACAGACATAGAGACAGACAGATAGACAGACAGAGAGACATAGACAGAGACAGACAGAGAGACAGAGAGACAGACAGAGACAGACAGAGAGAGTTCAACTAGTATAATGTCTCACTATTCTATCAATCTAGTGGGAGGAAAATCGAAAGACCTATAGAAAGATATAATGAGCAATATACAATGTAAACTTCGCATATGATGTATTGAACGAGCTTAAAATAATATAAAAAAGCTCGTGGGTGAATCAATTCGAGTGGGTGTATGATGAGTAAGTTGTGAATGATTGAGTATATGTCTGAGTGTTGATTGAGTGAGTGAGTGAGTGAGTGTTTGTATTAATATACTAAACCGATGTTAACTTTGCATGTTACCAGAATTCACGTTATTTCACTTCCCGCGGCGAAGGGATAGACACACAACCGTTCATATGAACTAGTTGGCCTAGCCTTTCAAAACGGGTACAATGCACATTTAATCTTACATTATTTTTATTTACTTATTGCCAAGTGTGTTAAATGTAAATAGAAGCACATTGTATTTGTATTGTATTGTATGAACTGTAAATCTCAATTCACTATCGCTTAAACAATGCATATCCTATTAACTTGAATGAATAATCCCATATTTGTACTGTAACTCACTCAATGTATGAACATCTCTGATTACAGGAAATACTTACTCATAAAATAAGCGTACATGGGCACCTACACGAACAATCATGTGCAAATCTTTATCCCAATTATAAGAGGATAAGCTCTTACCCCCATCTACAAAATTTCCTCTCTCTTGAACTGACTTCATTTAAATATTGGAAAAGTAGGTATGTTATTGTATCACAACTGTTTTTATGTAAATTGTATTTGTTATATCCCCTTGTTGTATGTAAATACCTGGGTGAATAAAGTTCTGTTCTGTTCTGCTAGTCCAATAATCCTGACGTCAACGTGTAATCGTTAGGCTAATCGCAAAACCTTGAGCGCCAATGAGGGACATTTTTAAATGCTTTGGCATAACCCGGCCGGGTATCACACACGCGACCTCCCGCCTAATAGGCGGTCTTCCAATACAGCGTCATTGCTATATAAACCAGTTAAACACTGATTATTGATTGGCCAACAAGTTAATTCTGCACGACGAGGGTAAATAAATCATCATAAATGATTTAAAATATTTCACAGTCGAAACTTTGTCTTGGTACTCACGCTTCCAATATAGAATCACTGAATTCGAGCCAGCATTAGCCTAGAAATAGCTGAACACACACAACAAATGAAACTGACGCACGCTATTTTAGACACACGCATGACCCAGTTAGACAAAGTGGCGACTATACGGGTCCCTAGAGGTGTCAGGGGCGTCAACTAGTTCAGATTTAATGGCGTTTATTATTCATGTATGTAAGTTGGACTATCGCATGATGAATAAATATTAAATACATAAAACTGTCAGATGACATACAAATACAGTCAAACCTGTGGAACGCCTTTACTGTCTTATGATGACTTGTTTGCAAGTCGACTCTTCCATGTTGAAAATTGGACCACTCCATCTATCGTCCTACGGTACATATGGTAAAATGTTATGTCCAAGTGGAAAACAGTGCAGATATCAGGAGAGACAGGTCGTTTCGAGTTGTTTCACCTGAATCTGCATTGTTTTAAAAAACCTTTAATTGCATTTGGCAGCGAAAGAGTTAACATGAACAATCTCGTATGAAATAATGGCTGCAGTCGATTGGCGATAACTCGAAGTCGACTGGGATCTTAAATTACTTCGATTCCATTTTCATTGATGCATTTTCAGCTTCGTAATTCAGTCATTGACGCCGCGTGGAAGCACAGCGTCAGTATGGGATAGGTTTGAATGTTGTACCATGAGGTGACGTAATCGAAAAGGGAGCAATCAACATTTATTATTGTTAAGAAAAACTCTGTTATATGTTTGAAAAAAAAAACACCTTTATGAATAAATAAATTGTATAAAAGGATTTGAGAAGCAGCAAGATACAAAATACGTATGTCTTCTACCGTTATTACAACACTTTAGACACATGTAATGTTTTTGCCTATTTACAATATTGAAATCTTTAAATAAATGGGTAATCTTTAAAAAATCAATGATAATTCATTTTAATTACTACATATTACAGTATAATTATAGAAACTGAAAAGAACAACGTTAACCCAAGTATGCTGGCATGAACGGTTTAATATTTCAAGCAGAGCAACTGTTTACCGTAGTTTTGAAGAGTTTAAATTTCAACCATATCTTAAAATTGTAAATGTAAACAAATTTAGGATTGCCTTAACGCAATTAAGGGTGTCTTCACACCGTCTTGAAATCGAAACAGGTCGTTGGGCAAAACCAAATAAAATAAGTAGAGAAAATGGAAAATGTCATGGGTGCCCTACACTAGAAGACGAATTCCATTTTGTGTTTGAATGTTATTTATATAATGATTTCCGTAAACAATATATTAAGCCTTATTTCACAAGACATGGAAGTATGTTAACAACTGTACAGTTGTTTAATTCTGAAAGGAAAAGAGATATACAACACTTAGCAATGTTTATATTTAAAGATTTTGAATTAAGAAAAAGATTAATTCTTAAAAAACAGTAAATAAATAAACGTTCATTGCTGTTTTATTTTATACAGGTAAATCATTCATATTTTGTAAAAAAAAACAAAGTATGATTATTTAAATGTTAAATTGATGTATATTCGCTCTCCTGTCGTAAATGAAAGGTGATTTTTAGTTGGATCATATTTTTGACAATAATATATCTAAGAATTATTTAGTCACACTGATTTCCGCCATTGAATATTTTGAAGATTTGATAAATGTTTGTATGTTTATATTCTTGTTTTGCTCATAAGCCATTATGGCTTGTTGTAAAATGATTATTATGATTTGTACGGTTTAGTGTGGGATGGCCTCGACCCACTAAGCCTATAACGAGGATAATAAAATCTTCTTCGTCTTCTTCTTCTATGCAATAGACATGGCCGTAACGTGACCCGTTCTATAATTTGTAAATGCAGCATGTCATCGCTTGGCGATTTTTGTCATTCTTATTTAAAAGACGACACAGTGTCATCGGTTCCCATAGAGTAATTAAGTTGTCTCTGCTTCCTTCCGTTATGAATACTTCGCTGTTTTCACAATTTCATCCGATTTCTAAAATTCATTGGATTCGTACCCGGTTTATGTTTCGTTCGAGTTGAACGATTCGTACCAACTGGTTTTTACTCTTTGCTCTTGGGGAACTGACTTGACCATTTTCTTTTGTTTATATTTCAGTTTTCTACTGGTATGTTCAAAACAATTAAAGTGAAATTACGAACGAACAAAACAGACTTAATAATTCTTGCTATATGTTGACTATACATGTGAACTTTCATATGCTCAATCTTGATCATAAATATCTTCTCTTTTTGTTTTAATTACTTCGTATTTTTTTGTTATATACTCCCGTTTTTCTATCATACTTCTGCTAAACTGGACTTCCCCCTCTCCTTCCAAAGCTTGTGTCACACTTAACTTATAATTAGAGTCAATACACCTTAATATATGTTAATATTTAAGCACCTATGGTTTTTTTATCTAATGGATCTAGTTAGAGGATTTAAAACAGTTTATTGGTAAACAAAAAAATTGAGAAACTTCAGCTTGTATGACACATTATAGAAGTTGCGGTGAATGTTAAGCAAACCGTAAACCAAATAGTTTCAGGACTAAACTTGTCATTTCACGACTAAACTTCACATGCTAAATATCACATAGATCGTAGCATATACACGTTTAATCCGGTCAATATTGACCCTTTCTGCTCTTGGTAACCTTTGTATATAGGCTATGGTAGCAAGGTGAGCAATAAAGGGACATTTGACCTTCTTGTTCGAAATATTTACATCCTGTCTGCTTGCACAGGTTATTTAAATGTACTGAACTGCATCTGCTTCCTTTAAGTCATGCTTCAAAATCATGCGCGGCGTCAAATGCTTTGCATCAAAATTCTTCTTGTAAACGTTTATGTTTGTTCAGTTTTGTTATCAAAGGAGATGACACAGGACCCAGGAGCGGTTGATCTAGTATGACATAAATGAATCAAAGCACTGAAAGTGATGGCGGCCTGAGGGCTGCAGGAAGGTTGGAGAAGTAAGGAAAATGTAAAAGAAAATAACAATTGTAGCTTATGTTTATGTATTTATTGTTAAGAAGTTGAAAAATCATATCAAAAATAATAAATATTATGAAACTGCCAATTTGAAACCAGGAGGACCTTGTTGGCACTATATCGCTCACCTGAGTGCAAGAGCTTAAAAGTATACACATTTAAGAAATATAGAATCCAAGGAAAATTTGACAGCTTTAGGCATAAAACTTTGAAGTTTCTGCCTTATTATATTGAGAAATAAGTCAGTGTTAAATCAGTTTCCATCAGGTAGAAATAATTCTCTGAACCATGTACTAGACTTGGAGAAAGTGTTTGATCAAGGCAAAACTCATCAAGACAATCATTCTGACAAACTTGGCCTAGATATCTTGAAGATAAACATTCTGACCATTCTCTGCTCAGTGTTGCTGGTTAGAGGGTTGTAGAGAAATGAACCCCATGCTCCAAATAAGACTTTTGATTAGACAATTTTGAAAATTGATTGGCTTCTGATAATTCAGATACTCGATCACATATTTTAAATACATAGTTCACTTTTATACAGGTACTTTTGGAGCCTGGTCTTCATCGTTTGCTTCTCATTTATCAATACTAAGATAGGACAGGTCCATAATGATGTAAAACTTTGGCGAAAATCAGGGCTTGTGAAACCGGTTGACAGTCTTGGCTCCCCACCTTGGCGCCCTGTATTGATGGTACAGAGGTTAGAGGGTTGTAGAGAAATTAACTCCATGTTCCAAATAAGACCTCTGATTAGTCAATGTCGAGATTGAATTGGCTTCTCCCCAATCAGATACTTGATCACACATTTTGAATTCATAGTACACTTTTATACAAGTACTTTTAAAGCTTGGTCTTCATCGTTTGCTTCTCATTAAATGAATGTTAAGAAAGGCCTAGTCCATAATGATGTAAGTACTTGTCCAAAATCAGGGCTTGTGATACCGGTTGGTAGTGGTGGCTCCCCGCCTTGGCGCTCAGTGTTGGATTTCAAAAATAATGATAAAGCAATACTCATTATCACACAATGATAAAGCAATGACTATGATCACACAATATTTTTCTCCTACGAACACTTACTTGACCTACAACTATACTTTGAATAGTTGTCCGTTGGTTCAAAAGTGGTGACCTAAATATACCGAAACATTTCCCATCAGAAGAAAGCTTTGTTTGAATTCCAAGCAATATGATCACGCAACCTTTCGGTATATCAATATACGGAACACGTCACAGGGAAATTGACCTTCTGAATTGTATTTCCTGCGTAGATCCAGACTAGCATGCCACTCCGCATAACGTAACCAGGATACGTTCGCGTCCTAGTCCTACAAGTAAACCAGAAGCCTGTAGACACCTTAAAAACGCCTGTAAAATATGTGATTGGATTGCAAATGGACTTAATTTCAAACCTGAAAAGGTCCCAATCGTGTGTGACATCATTGTCAATTTATTGTGTGTCTCTAGTATCATCAATATGGAGGCAAGCCAGGCTATGCATCCGCGCCGTCTGAGAAGGCTCTATACTCTTGACTTTTCACATCAACAATGTTATCTTGACAATCCTCGAACTGGCTATTGCCTGTTCCAAATACAATATTTGGCAAGGAAAGGGTTAAATGGTATAAATGGTATCCAGATTAGTCTGCCACCCTACAAGCATACCAGGAGCATGTAGTGACCTTACAAACGCCTGTAAAATATGTGATTGGATTGTAAATGCCATTATTTAAAAAAAAAAAAGCCACAATTGTGTGTGGCATGGTCAATGTATTGTGTGTCTCTAACTGCGTAATCAAGTCCCGTTTCCCCATTTTAAATATCCATTCAAAAGAGTTGGCATCCATATGAGCCTTTCCAAGACAAAACCAACATTATGGACTCCGCGCAGGCTAATCTGGACCGACACATTCCGTCTCAGGCGGATATATGTATAGAGTAATGATTCCCGAAACAGAAAATCCACAGAGGGCGAAAAGTGTCTGTCCGGGTTAGCATGAGCGGGTCGATATGGTCGATACTTTACGCAGAGTCCACAATGGTTTTTTTTATTCACGGAACAGCTCATATATAATAAAAGAAAATAACCACGTACTGTGATAGCGGGTCTTATTACATCTGCGAACGGTGATCTTCTCTGTCCGCCTATATACATGTATGCACCATCAAATATGTGCTCAAGACCACCTTTGTTTAGCAATTCCCTGTTTCTAGCAACCACACTTTTAATTTTCCAGTGACTCATTATATGCATTAATGACCTTGTAATTAAAGACCACCTGTGCACAAAGACTACGTAGTTCTCTTCCCATAGTTGGTCTTTAAACACAGGTGGAACTGTACATTATCATATAGTATTACTTCGTCGCAACTTCTGACAAACAACTAAATATGTACCATTGTGACGTTAAACCATCAACTCGCTGCTGAAACCGATTGTTGAAGCCTGAGCCATTTATATGAAGCCAAGCCAGCCAGTGCCTCCGCGCCGTCCGACCGGGCTATATACTGGTGGCTGCTCAGTTACTGTTATCTTGACATTCCTAGAATTAGCTATAGCCTGTTCCTAGGGCTATGCTAGACAACCAAAATAAACCAGCGGGGAAAGGGTTAAAGAGAATGTTTAACGTTACCGAAGACACAATAATATCCCAAAGCGCCACTGCCAAAACGAGGCCAGCTCGTATTCAATAGATTCTGATTTGACGAATGCAAATTCGTGGTAATGTAGCGACGTCATCCGCAAAGGGTATTTTTTCTGTTTTCACTGTCTTAATTCGACAGTACATATCGCCTGTTTAGTTTGTTTGATGTTTGACCTTTGCTCTTTGACAGACAATCAAGTTGTGCTGTGTTTAATCCTTGAAATCAGGAACGTAGATAAATATCAACCTGGTCTTGAACATATCGGGAAAAAATATATTATAATTATTTAATATCAATAAGTTATATATGCCGCCTCAGTAGTGTCGTCGTAGAGAATCCGCCTCGGTCCGAGAGATCGCAGGTTAGATCCCTCGGCCGCGTCATAGCAAATACTTTAAAGATTGAGTTTGCTCATGGACCAGTTGTACTTGTAACTTACCGAGGAAAAACCGTTATATAACTTAAAAAATGTTGAAAGTGGCATAACACCAATTTTAGACCGGGTGTCTCGTGTTTGATGCGTGCTATTGCATGTGACAACATTAGCAAGTAATATCAACATGATAGACGCCTAGGTTTTATGTGATTCCAAAATAGGTTTATTCCGGACATTACCTAGGATGTTTCGGTGGTGTTGTAATAGAGCGGCCGCCTGGGGTGCCGGAGGTCGCACGTTTAATCATTCACCGGGTCATGCCAAACACTTTAAAGATGGTTGTCATAGTTACCCTCCTTTACCATCAGGATGCGCTGATCACTTACCAAGGAAAGCCGCGAAATCTGAACAAATGTTGAAAGTAGAGTCGAACGCCATGTTAACAAAACACGAAGTTTACCTAAGTATACTGAACAGTGAGTAAGGTGGGTTTACTCATGACGCGTTCATTATACCTTTTTTCTTCTACTTGAAAAACCGTCTGCACGGAAACAATTGAAGACAATTTTACTTATTACATATGGAAATTATTGACATTTCATGTTGATACAGACTCGACAATATTGTTTGAAAATTAGAAATTGCTTGTTTTGATAAATCCTCCTTTTCCGACAATGTTCGGAAAAACAGTCGTCTGCTGCATCTGTAACAAAAGGCGTCTGTATTTAGAAAAGACGATTAACGTTTCTTATGGTTGAGAAGAAATCCTGAATATTCCATAATGGTATTAAGCATTATGTATGAGAGCTTATGTTTTATTGAGACAGAAATGATCCCAGGGGAAATGTGAGGGCCTATTTAACAAATCAACCGACTAAATTGAATTCCCGAAATGAACAATACAATCAAATATCAGTCAGACAACTGACTTAATTATTCGAATTCATTGACCCATGAGAAACGGAATTTCAGAAATATAATACATTTATTATGTGCAACTTGTTTCCTTCTTCCTATTCTTCTTCTTCCGAGCGTCAGACTTCTTTTCGTGGAAACTAAATGAAAAGAAAAGGGTGTGCAATGTTTACGTTAACTCTATCGACGCCAAAGGCAAATAAAGGCTTTTGCAAACAATGCAGATTCAGGTGAGACAGCTCGTTACGAGCTGTCTCTCCTGAAATCTGCATACTTTGCCACTTAGACTTTAAATTTTACCATATTTCCTATTGGACGAAAAATGGAGTGGTACAATTTTCAACATGGAAGAGTCGACTTTGTGAAATTCGGCAGTGTAAGAGTTTTTTAAAGTGTCTGTTGAATGACGTCACGTTGTCTGTACTAATATTTCATCAGAGCTCTAGATAAGATTGGTTAACACGTCTTTTCCCTAAAGTATTGCTCGTATTACTCAATACTCAACCAATTCCTATGTTGTGGGTACTCAAAAGAATCGTCCCACAACATAGGGTTTGAAGGTCAAATAATGATTTTAGAAAATGAAAAATACCCCTTATCTAGAGCTCTGTTTCATTGTCTAAAAATCCCTTCTAAAGACGCCGTATGATAATCAACTAATGTAAATCCCAAACAAATAGATCCCTGCGAAAACGATTCTGTTTTATAGTAGTATCGGTTTACTTCATGGAAACCATATGGTAAGAACATTCTGCTTTGAAAACGCCTGAGGATACAATTATTTATCTGGGGGAAAGAAGAAGTAACATGTAGAACTTACACGTATATGTGGGAAAATGATACATTTATCGTTCTTGAGGAACAGGTGTAAAACTAAAAAGTGTTCTGAATAAACAGTTTACAGATAAAAGGTTTGAAAACAATAGAAGACGCCAACGAGAATTGACATATTGCTGGTCATTTGATAAGACAATTCGATTATTAATTTTTTTATTATTAACTATTTGGCAGATTCAACCCAGCCACGGATGTACGTTGTGTTATCAACCCGGTGCACGTGTGAGCAACCCGTATGTATTGGTACCTTTAGCCACTTTCAACAGTATTTCGGTTATATCACGGCATTTCCTGGTTATATCACGGCATTTCCTGGTTATATCACGGCGTTTCCTGTTTATATTACCAGTACTTCCAGTATTATTCAACCCTGCAACCATGAGCGCCAAGGAGGGAACCCATCACTAGGATTTTGAATGTATTTTGTATGATCCGAACGGATATCGAATCCTGGCCTCTTATTGCAATCGAGATGTTCTTCTATTAATCTTAACTTTCGTTTCTCCGTTAATAATGAAGATACATATGGATCAATATCGAATAACCCTTTAATTGTTACAGATTATATTAAAAAGACACAATGCAGCATACGGAATTTAATTTAAACATTATTTATTTTTCATCGATTGCGAATCAAGCTTTCAGCTTATATTAATCACGCTCGATGGCTGCTTCCTGGAGACTTAACTAGTACTCGCGCCGTTTGTGTGGAAAAATCCCAAAGTCAGGACCCGCTCATCACGGGACTCATACCAAGGACCTTTGATACGAGAGGCCGACGCTCTACCTCTGCATCATTGTCTTCCACGGTATACGGCATTTGAAAACAATGCATCCGCACAATCTAACCAAAGCCTCCAATGTCCGTCAGCATGCTTCATACTCCTAGACGCAACTTTTGAAAAAAAAGTTTAGTTCCCTACTTCTGGGAATTTTGGGATATTATTGCATCTGTGTATAGTTTGTTTCTTTGTTTGATTTGCGTTAACGCCGCATTCAATATAATTTTCAGTTTATATCACGGCGTTTTCTGGGTAGGTTACCAATACTACTGCTCCTTTAATTCTGACACCAGCGAATCAGTCGTAATACTAACGCAAGGTCCGCGTATAGTCACTGCTCAGGTTAGCATCCGAACAAAGTCGTAAATGCAACGGCTCACGACAAAAACTAAAAATGTTTTCCTCGGTTTCTGTAGATTACGTATCTAATTTTATGCGAACAACCTCACTAGGAACTCTACATGTAATATGGTCGTAAATGCAAATTTTGACGAAAAAGACTAAAAATGTTGTCCTCACTTTCTGTCGTTTTTGGGATCTAATTTTATCCGAACTATCTTTCTAGAAACTATACATGTAATTATAGTCGTAAATGCAACTTTTGACGAAAAAACTAGATATGTTGTCCTCACTTTCTGTCGTTTTTGGGATCTAATTTTATCCGAACTATCTCTCTAGAAACTCTACATGTAATATGGTCGTAAATGCAAATTTTGACGAAAAAGACTAAAAATGTTGTCCTCACTTTCTGTCGTTTTTGGGATCTAATTTTATCCGAACTATCTTTCTAGAAACTATACATTTAATTATAGTCGTAAATGCAACTTTTGACGAAAAAACTAGATATGTTGTCCTCACTTTCTGTCGTTTTTGGGATCTAATTTTATCCGAACTATCTCTCTAGAAACTCTACATGTAATTATAGTCGTAAATGCAGCTTTTGACTAAAAAAATAGAAATGTTATCCGCGCTTTCTGCCGTTTTTTGGATCTAATTTCATTCGAACTACCTGGCCAGAAACGGTGCATGTAATATAAAAGCAACTATTGACGAAAACATTTAAACTGTTGACCGCACTTACTGGCGAATTTGGTATCTAATTTAATTCGAACTACCTGACCAGCTTAACGCCAATGTAATATGTAATATGTAATTGATGCCATACCGTACAATTAATATTGCCAGATACTGCATTTTTTGGTGTTGGCCACCACTTGTAATGTCATCATCAATAATTGCTGTCTGACACCTGGAATGCAAGTTGCAGACTTAACCCTTTCCCTCATATAGACACTTTCTGACGCCTCTGCAGCAGAAGGCTTTTTAAAAACATAGTGACAAAGGAAGAAATTGCTCAAAACGAGCAATTTTCTCCTTTTGCCACAATGTTTTCCATGTTTAGTCATAGGTTATCCATTCAATTATAGAGATTTTTCCGTTTTTTGACAAAATATGTTCAATGTCGTCCTCTAATTGACTAGAAGAGTATATCAATTTACTTTAATAAACGCACCTCTGCATTTGAAAATAGACTATCCGACATTAGCAACCAGTGTACATAAAGATCAGCATGCAAACACGTGGAGTCTTATTAGGATCAACACTAATCACCATCGACATGAGGGTCCGTTTAGTCTTTTGATTAAGAGTGTGTGTCGCAATACGGGTTCGATAAAGAATGTGTGCTCTGATCTCAATCTACAATATATGATTGCAACTATCCAAAGGTCTACTTTCCGGCGCCATACATCTGATTGCAACAGTATCTGCTTTATGTTTGTAAATGATCATTAGTCTAGACATACCTGTAAGTGAGCGTACTCCATACTTTTTTTTTAAATATTTCAATGAAAGTTGGACACATAATTAATCTTCCTTTTTTTCTTTGAACAAGTCACAATTATAACAATCGGATCTGAATTCATTAAACTGTGACCTTGATACTGATGTTGTCTGAAAAATATAACTTACAAAACAGCGCTTCAACTTTCAGTGTGACCTCATTGTGTCGTTATGACTACTCTGCAACTGTGTCAAATGCAGTTTTTCCGTAGCTCTATCATGATGTATGTATGCCACATGTCTGAGAGTACGTCTGCGTGTCCGTCGGAAACGTCACCAGAACGCTTAGACTTGACCACGAGGTTTGTAATGCTTTTGAAGACGCAGCAAAAGAACCTAGCGCACTTAATGGACATCCTGATGCAACTTATCTCAGATTAGTCGGTGCAGCTTATTGATGGTCGAACGAACATGTTAGAGTTTATGAGATCCTGTCTATTTGAAATTCAACTTTGTACCATGACAACGGCAATCTGTTTGCGTTGTCTTGTCATTAGGCGCAAAATTCTAAGTCAAAAAATGGCCATAATTCTTACAAAAACCTTGACAGAGTTATGTACTCTTGTCTGTTGATGGAGGTAATGATGGTTAATAAGTACTGTAAGTGTTTAAGCTATATCTCTAATGGTTTTGCAAAAAAAGTGGGGTGGTACGAAAAACTTAACCAAAATTCTAAGTCGAAAAATGGCCATAATTCTTACAAAAACCTTGACAGAGTTATGTACTCTTGTCTGTTGATGGAGGTAATGATGGTTAATAAGTATTGTAAGTGTTTAAGCTATATCTCTAATGGTTTTGCAAAAAAAGTGGGGTGATACGAAAAACTTAACCAAAATTCTAAGTGGAAAAAGGGCCATAATTCTTACAAAAACATAGACAGAGTTATGTACTCTTGTCTGATGATGGATGGAATGATGGTGAATAAGTGTTGTAAGTTTCAAAGCAATATCTGCAATGGTTTTGAAAAAAAGTGAATTGGTACAAAAAACTTAACCAAAGGTCTAAGTCAAAAAGGGCCATAATTCTTACAAAAACATGGACATAGTTATGTACTCTTGTCTGTTGATAGAGGTTATGATGGTGAATAAGTGTTGTAAGTTTCAAAGCAATATCTGTAATGGTTTTGACAAAAAATGGAATTGGTACAAAAAACTTAACCAAAATTCTAAGTCGAAAAAGGGCCATAATTCTTACAAAAACCTTGACAGAGTTATGTACTCTTGTCTGTTGATAGAACCCGTGACCACCCGCACCGAAGCGGATGCTCAAACTCCGTTAGATAAGTATTAACTTTGTATTTACAATTAATTTAAAAACCGCATACGATGGATTTAATCGGGACGTTTCCACATCCTATATTTCTTACTATCATAGTTTTTATAATTTCCTAGAAACGGCCACATGATACACATTCTACGCCGATCGAGTCATTCATTCTTTCCAATAATTGACAAAAGGTCAATGAGACTAGTGTCATTCTCCTTCCACCATATGGTTGGAAATGTTGAGTACGAGAAAGGAAGGAAACACATGTAAATTGAAATGGCCAACGTCATATCACTGAAAAACGATTGAAGACGGCGTTCAGCTATTATATAGATCTTATATAAATTGAATATAAATTGTCTATGTAGGAAGGTAGACTTGATAGATTGATTGGAGCTTAACGCTTTGTTCAACAATTGTTCAGTCATATCACGGCGGACAGTTCACCTACGTATATGGTTTTACTGTTTCAAAGGAAGCGTCCGAACATTTTGCTTGATTTGGCCATATATTAAACACGCTTTAGAAACAAGAAATAACTACATCCTTAATAATTCTTTTATTTTTTTTTTATTTTTTTTATTATTTACATATTTTCAATCTTTCTTCCATAAAAAAATTTGCTTATTGTAAATCATCCTCGGTACCCAGGCTATTAATACAATATATGATATCATATACTTTATGAATAGCCTGGGTACCGATGATGATTGTAAATATAAAGGTGACATGTCGTGTACATTTATATGTTTAATTATGTTTTATGACGGGAAGCTGTATTAGTTTATGTCAATAAAAGTTTGTCTTGTCTTATTATATGTTTCCTGGTTTTCTCACACCTGTAATCAAGACAACAAATAATACTTTCCAAGCAACTGGCTGTTTTTCCACATATACTGTAAGCCCATTGGTGAACAACGAATGACGCTGGCACAGTGACTTTTGTCAAACGTCGGAAAGAATGTTGGCCGAGCTGGGATTCGAACTTACAACCCATGGATTGACAGCCCGCGTCGCTACCGACTGAGTTACCGGTGGAGAAGGTAGACAATTGCCTTTAAACATTGTTTGAGTGAAGATCTGGTACGAGAAAGCAAGGAAACACGCGTTAGTTGAATTGGCCAACGTTATATAACTGAAAGACACTAGAAGACGACATTAATCTCCAATAAATCAATCGACCGACCAATCAATCGATTGAATAGTGTTTTACCCCGGTTCGTAATTAGTTCATGTGTATCAAGGAGGGACTTCTTTCTTGACTTTGGTATGACCCGACCATGGGTCGAAACGATGCATCTCTCAATAAACCTGGGGTAGTTTGTGGCTATCTACCCCTAACATTACATTATCAGGTCAGACAAACACCAATATTGGCATCAACCTTTGGTCGTGGGGTAGTAAGCAAACGGCTATAAAATAACATTTTGGTAGACCAATCGCGAGTTTGCTTATTTATGCATTGATTGCAAATGTCAAGTTGTATTGGTCCGCTCCAGAGTTTACGAAAAAAACATTCGTATATATAATAATTTCTTAATATGCGATTATGACTTATATAATCATTGTTGCTTCATGCCAGACGTATTAATTCACTCTAGGACGCCGGGTACCAGATTTAATACATTGACGGTTTATGACAGACGTATTAAAATTTCCTATAGAACGTCGAGTACCAGACTACTTAGACAGAGTGTTTGGTACAGTCAAATAGTTTCGAATTGTGCACCAGGGAACCAACCTTAAACGGTATTATTACACGTGTGGAAAAGACATGCCTGCTCATTCATTCATAGGATCCAAATAGATTATGCTTAACACAACGTTATTTAAATCTTCGTTGACTTATCAATCGACGCACAGTGAAGAGGCACATCAGAGTTCCAGGAAGTTCAACATTAACGTAATTATAACACGTGTGAAAATGACCTGCCAGCTCTGTTATACAAACTATTAGTATTGTTATCATATGCCCCATTTATATAGCACTTTTATCATAAAATACATACTTTCAAAAATGCGTTTCAACGTAATTATAACACGTGTGAAAATGACATGCCAGCTCTTTTATACAAACTATTATTATTGTTATCATATGCCACATTTATATAGCACTTTTCTCATAAAATACATACTTTCAAAAATGCGTAACAAACACATATATGTACATGTATACATACAAACAATATATAAAAGACATCAGTAGGCATTAAAAATTAACACATGATAAAAAGAAACACTAAAGCAGTAAGGACGATGGTATATCTACAAAAATGCTAAACACTGTTAAAACACTGTTAAAGGAACACGTATCAAACTGACAAATTTTAAAAGGCTTTTGTGTATAATGACAAGTAGTTCCCATATATCTCAATAAAAAAGTGGGGTTTCAGGGCTCTTTTAAAAGAAGTAAACGTGTCACAGTCCCCTATCTCCATAGCCTATGGGCAACAGTCACAACATAGCAATGGATGCTGCGTAAGAAAAGGTTACTTAAACCTTCTGTGACTAATCGGCGAACATCGTAAGACCATATTCGGTGACTGGTCTGGCTCCACACTGAATATACACTGGTTGTTAATTTCTTACAGTTGGTTATGGAAGAGCACCGCTTGGAGAGAAACAAACGGGTAACAAAACAGCCCAGACAGTGGTAGACCGCTCTCATATTTTCATTTACGCCTGTTTATACAGAAACAGAGGCCTTTTGTTTTTCGATCAAAATAACAGATATTATAGCAGTCGGAAACCACTCGGTTATTTACGGAAGTCGCATCCGGATATTAGCAAACACGGGAATAAAGACCAGATAAAAAGAGCCATTTCCGGTCTGATTGTAGTCCAAACGGATGTATTTCAAGAGTGGTCTTCGGTTTATGACTCGAATAGGTCCCGATTTCATCTGTTTTGCACGAAGCAGTGTGTATGGATTTCTGTTATAACAATTCCGTCTGTATTTCGTTTAACTTTTTCGCTGCTAAAGGCACTTAAAAGCTTTTGCAAATGCAGATTCAGATTCAGATGAGACAGCTCGCAATAAGACAAATCTGCATTGTTTACCACTTAGACATAACATTTTACCAAAAAACGAAAAATGGAGTGGTCCAATTTTCAACATGGAAGAGTCGACGTCGTAAAATTCGGCAGTGAAAGAGCTAATAAAGTAGACACGACGAATCTGTACGCAATTACTATGCAGATTGAACTCCGTGATTCTGGTTTCAATTTCCTTAATCATTTATCGTATACTACCGACATTAACAGCCACTGCAGCAGACGAACTTTTGAAATTATTACGGATGTATTATAAACGCGCGATTTCTCATTTTTTATGTACTGTACTATTATTAACTATTATGTATCTAGATATGCTTTAATATTTCTATTTAAAGTATTTTTCCTCATATGTTTTTATATGAGACGATTTTACTTTAATGCTTTTTGTGGGCTTTTGACGTGTTTTTTTTTAATATAGTAATTTACTCAAAATTTAGATTTGTGTGTGGGTCATTTGAGATAAACTCTCCATTTACAACATTTTCTATTTCTTTTCAAAAATTCTACAATAAAAAATGATAATATAAACATGCCCCTGGTTTGTATGTCTTGATTATGTGGTTCGTTTTTTTTTTTCATCTTTTAATATCAATTTAACGTTCTTTTAACATGTGTTTTACGTCGCTTTCAACAATTTTTCAATTATGTCACGGCGTTAACTTTGCATGTTACCAGAATTTCTGGTCCAATTATCCTGACGTCAGTGTGTTAGTCGTAAGGCTTATCCCAAAACCTTGAGACAATCATTACTACCATTTTTAAATGATTTGGCGTTACCCGGCCGTGTATCACACACGCGACCTCCCGCCCCATAGGCGGTCTTCAACACAGCGTCCTTGCTATATAAAGCAGTTAACCACTGATTATTGATTGGCCAAAAAGTTAATTCTGCACGACGAGGGTAAATAAATTTAATTCATCATCATAAATGTTTTAAACTATATCACAGTCGAAAGTTTGACTTGGTACTCACGCTTCCAATATAGATTCACTGAATTCGAGCCAGCATTAGTGATGACACACACATAAATGAAACTGACGCACGCTATTTTAGACACACGCATGACCCAGTTAGACAAAATGGCGACTACACGAGTCCCTTGCGGTGTCAGGGTCGTCAACAAGTTCAGATGTAATGGCGTTTATTATTCATGTATGTAAGTTGGACTATCGCATGATGAATAAATATTAAATTCATCAGATGACATACAAATACAGTCAAACCTATGGAACGCCTTTACTGTCTTATGATGACTTGTTTGCTTATATACGGTAGATATTTCATTATATGCAGTAGATCTTTTATTATATGCAGTAGATATTTCATTATGGCAATAATCGGTATTGTTCGGAAATATCCGAACCATCTCGCCATAATGACGAAACTACCGCATGTAAAGAAATTACTACCGCATATAATGATGGAAGCACAGCATATAGGGAAATCGCATGTTTTATCTACTACCCACAATAACAAAACTACTGCATATATCGGTCTTTGTACCGCACACAAATTCGAATGCACTTCATATAAAGACAGTACCACCACATATAAGAAGAGTTGCACTACATATAACCAATACAGTACAGTATATAAAGAGAAAAATACCACACATAATGAAATATCTACTGCATGTAATTAAAGATCTACTGCATATCATGAAATATCTACCGTATATAAGCAAACAAGTCATCATAAGACAGTAAAGGCGTACCAACTAAAACTAAACTAAACCTAATCTTAGACCACTCCATCTATCGTCCTACTGTAAATATGGTAAACTTTAATGTCTAAGTGGCAAACAATGCAGATATCAGGAGAGACCGGTCGTTTCGAACTGTTTCACCTGAATCTGCATTGTTTTTAAAAACCTTTAATTGCATTTGGCAGCGAAAGAGTTAACATGAACAATCTCGTATGAAATAATGGCTGCAGTCGTCTCGCGATACCTCGAAGTCGAAAGGGATCTTAAATTACTTTGATTCCACTTTCATTGATGCATATTCAGCTTCGTAATTCAGTTATTGACGCCGCGTGGAAGCGCGGCGTCAGTATCGGATAGGTTTTAATTTTGTACCATGGGGTGACGTAATCGAAAAGGGAGCAACCAATATTATTATTGTTAAGAAAGACTCTGTTATATGTTTGAAAAAAAGCAACCTTTATGAATAAATAAATTGTATAAAATGATTTAAGAAACAGCAAGTTACAAAATACGTATGTCTTCTACCGTTATTACAACACTTTAGACACATGTAATGGGTTATTAATAACTTTCCCCTAACTTCCTAGGCTACGCTTTTTTTGTAGTTTGGTTTACGACCCGATTCATCAAATCTCAGAAAAAAAAATCTGGCGATGTTTTTGCCTATTTATAATATTGAGATTTTTAAATAAATGGGTAATCTATAGAAAATCAATAATAATTCATTTTAATTACTACATATTACAGTATAATTGTAGAAACTGAAAAAACAACGTTAACCCAAGTATGCTGGCATGAACGGCGTAATCTTTCAAGCAGAGTAACTTTTTACCGTAGTTTTGAAGAGTTTAAATTTCAACAATATCTTAAAATTGTAAATGTAAACACATTTAGGATTGCCTTAACGCAATTAACGGTGTCTTCACACCGTCTTGAAATCGAAACATGTCGTTGGGCAAAACCAAATAAAATAAGTAGAGAAAATAGAAAATATCATGGGTACCCTACACTAGAAGACGAATTCCATTTTGTTATTAAATGTTATTTATATAATGATTTCCGTAAACAATATATTAATCCTTATTTCACAAGACATTGTAGTATGTTTAAAACTGTACAGTTGTTTAAGTCTGAAAGGAAAAGAGATATACAAAACTTATCAATGTTTATATTTAAAGCTTTTGAATTAAGAAAAAGATTAATTCTTAAAAAACAGTAAATAAATAAACGTTCATTGCTGTTTTATTTTATACAGGTACATTCATATTTTGTAAAAAACAAAAGTATATTTATTTAAATGTTAAATCTATGCATATTCGCTCTCCTGTCGTAAGTGGAAGGTGATTTTCAGTTGGATCATATTTTTGACAATAATATATCTAAGAATTATTGAGTCACACTGATTTCCGCCATTGAATATTTTGAAGATTTGATAAATGTTTGTATGTTTATATTCTTGTTTTGCTCATAAGCCATTTTGGCTTGTTGTAAAATGATTATTATGATTTGTACGGTTTAGTGTGGGATGGCCTCGACCCCACTTGACCTATTACGAGGATAATAAAATGACTCGTTCTATTATTCGTAAATGCAGCATGTCATCGCTTGGCGATTTTGGTCATTCTTATTTAATAGACGACAAGGTGTCATCAGTTCCCACAGAGTAATTAAGTTGTCTCTGCTTCCTTCCGTTATGAATACTTCGCTGTTTTCACGATTTCATCCGATTTCTAAAATTAATTGGATTCGTAGCCGGTTTTTCATGTTTCGTTTGAGATGAATGATTCGTACCAACTGGTTTTTGCTCTTTGCTCTTGGGGAACTGACTTGACCATTTTATTTTGTATATTTTTCAGTTTTCTACTGGCATGTTCAAAACAATTAAAGTGAAATTACAAACAAACAAAACAGACTTAATAATTCTTGCTATATGTTGACTATACATGTGAACCTTTCATAATGCTCAATCTTGATCATACATATCTTCTCTTTTGTTTTTAATTACTTCGTATTTTTTGTTTATATTCCCCCGTTTTTGCTATCATACTTCTGCTAAACTGGAAGAATAATAGACTTCCCCCTCTCCTTCAAAAGCTTGTGTCACACTTAAGTTATAACTAGAGGCAATACACCTTAATATATGTTAATATTTAAGCACTTATGGGTTTTTTATCTTATGGATCTAGTTAGAGTTTATTGGTAAAAGAAAACCTTGAGAAACTTCAGCTTGTTTGACACATTATAGTAGTTGCGGTGAATGTTAAGCAAACAGTAAACCAAATAGTTTCAGGACTAAACTTGTCATTTCATGAATAAACTTCACATGCCGAATATCACATAGGTCGTAGCATATAACACGTTTAATCCGGTCAATATTGACCCTTTCTGCAATTGGTAATCTTTTTATATAGGCTATGGTAGCCAGGTGAGCAATGAAGGGACATTTGACCTTCTTGTTCGAAATATTTACATCCTGTCTGCTTGCACAGGTTATTTAAATGTACTGAACTGCATCTGCTTCCTTTAAGTCATGCTTCAAAATCATGCGTGGCGTCAAATGCTTTGCATCAAAATTCTTCTTGTAAACGTTTATGTTTGTTCAGTTTTGTTATCAAAGGAGATGACACAGGACCCAGGAGCGGTTGATCTTGTAGTATGACATAAATTAATCAAAGCACTGAAAGTGATGCCGGCCTGTGGGCTGCAGGAAGGTTGGAGAAGTAGGGAACATGTGAAAGAAAATAGCAATTGTAGCTTATGTTTATATATTTATTGTTAAGAAGTTGAAAGATCATATCAAAAATAGTAAATATTATGAAACTGCCAATTTGAAACCAGGAGGACCTTGTTGGCACTATATCGCTCACATGAGTGCAAGAGCTCAAAAGTATACACATTTAAGAAATGAAGAATCCAAGGAAAATTTGACAGCTTTAGGCATACAACTTTGAAGTTTCTGCCTTATTATATTGAGAAATAAGTCAATGTTAAATCAGTTTCCATCAGGTAGAAATAATTCTCTAAACCATGTACTAGACTTGTAGAAAGTGTTTGATCAATGCAAAACTCATCAAGACAATCATTCTGACAAACTTGGCCTAGATATCATGAAGATAAACATTCTGACCATTCTGTGCTCAGTGTTGCTGGTTAGAGGGTTGTAAAAAAATGAACCCCATGCTCCAAATAAGACTTTTGATTAGAAAATTTCGAAAATGAATTGGCTTCTGATAAATCAGATACTCGATCACATATTTTAAATACAATGAATTGGCTTCTGCCCAATCAGATACTTGAGCACAAATTTTGAATTCATAGTACACTTTTATACAAGTACTTTTGGAGCTTGGTCTTCATCGTTTGCTTCTCATTTATTAATATTAAGAAAGGCCTAGTCCATACTGATGTAAGGAATTGTCGAAAATCAGGGCTTATGATACCGGTTGGTAGTGGTGGCTCCCCGCCTTGGCGCACAGTGTTTCTTGGACCGTCTCCGAGGTGCAATTGTTAGAGCTGCGGCGCCGGGAGCGGGGCAGCAGGGTTCGATCTCTGGTCGTGTCACACCAACTACAGTCTAACTTGTATTTAAAGACCACCTAGAACAATCTGGTCTTTTTCACAGGTGGTCTTTAATCGCAGGGTCATTTATACAGAAAAGGTGTATTTGGGAAACTAAAAGTATGGTGGATATATACGGGGAATTTCTTTAAAATGTGATCATTAGTACTGGGTCGATTGGATTTCAAAAATAATGATAAAGCAATAATCATTATCACACAATGATAAAGCAATGACTATGATCACACAATATTTTTCTCCTACGAACACTTACTTGACCTACAACTATACTTTGAATAGTTGTCCGTTGGTTCAAAAGTGGTGACCTAAATATACCGAAACATTTCCCATCAGAAGAAAGCTTTGTTTGAATTCCAAGCAATATGATCACGCAACTTTTCGGTATATCAATATACGGAACACGTCACAGGGAATTTGACCTTCTGGATTGTATTTCCTGCGTAGACCCAGACTAGCATGCCACTCCGCATAACGTAACCAGGATACGTTCGCGTCCTAGTCCTACAAGTAAACCAGAAGCCTGTAGACACCTCAAAAACGCCTGTAAAATATGTGATTGGATTGCAAATGGACTTAATTTCAAACCTAAAAATGTCCCAATCGTGTGTGGCATCATTGTCAATTTATTGTATGTCTCTAGTATCATCAATATGGAGGCAAGTCATGCTGTGCATCCGCGCCGTCTGAGAAGGCTCTATACTCTTGACTTTTCACATCAACAATGTTATCTTGACATTCCTCGAACTGGCTATTGCCTGTTCCAAATACAATATTTGGCAAGGAAAGGGTTAAATGGTATAAATGGTATAAATGGTATCTCGATTAGACTGCTACCCTACAAGCATACCAGGAGCCTGTAGTGACCTTACAAACGCCTGTAAAATATGTGATTGGATTGTAAATGCCATTAATTTTAGAAAAAGGCACAATTGTGTGTGGCATGGTCAATGTATTGTGTGTCTCTAACTGCGTAATCAAGTCCCGTTTCCCCATTTTAAATATCCATTCAAAAGATTTGGCATCCATATGAGCCTTTCCACGAGAAAACCAACATTATGGACTCCGCGCAGGCTAATCTGGACCGACACATTCCGTCTCAGGCGGATATATGTATAGAGTAATGATTCCCGAAACAGAAAATCCACAGAGGGCTAAAAGTGTCTGTCCGGGTTAGCATGAGCGGGTCGATATGGTCGATACTTTACGCAGAGTCCACAATGGGTTTTTTAATTCACGGAACAGCTCATATATAATAAAAGAAAATAACCACGTACTGTGATAGGTGGTCTTATTGCATCTTATTATTATCTTGACATTCCTAGAATTAGCTATAGCCTCTTCCTAGTGCTATGCTAGACAACCAAAATAAACCAGCGGTGAAAGGGTTAAAGAGGATGTTTACCGTTACCGAGGAGACAATAATATCCCAAAGCGCCACGGCCAAAACGAAGCCAGCTCGTATTCAATAGATTCTGATTTGACGAATGCAAATTCGTGGTAATGTAGCGACGTCATCCGCAAAGGGTATTAATTCGACAGTACATATCGCTTGTTTAGTCTGTTTGATGTTTGACCTTTGCTCTTTGACAGACAATCAAGTTGTGCTGTGTTTAATCCTTGACCATATCAGGAACGTAGATAAGTATTAACCTGGTCTTGAACATATCGGGGAAAAATATACTATAATTATTTTATATAACTAAGTTATATATGCCGCCTCAGAGAATCCGCCTCGGAGCAAGAGGTCGCGGGTTAGATCCCCGGCAGCGTATTACCAAATACTTTAAAGATGGAGTTTGCTCCTTGGGATACATGGACCAGTTGTACTTGTAACTTACCGAGGAAAAACCGTTATATAACTTAACAAATGTTGAAAGCGGCATAAAACCAATTTAAGACCGGGTGTCTCGTGTTTGATGCGTGCTATTGCAAGAGAAAACATTGGCAAGTAATATCAACATGATAGACACCTAGGTTTTGTCAGATTCAAAAAAAGGTTTATTCCGGACATTACCTATGATGTTTCGGTGGTGTTGTAACAGAGAGGCCGCCTGGGGTACCGGAGGTCGCGGGTTTAATCATCCACCGGGTCATACCACACACTTTAAAGATGGATGTCATAGTTACCCTCCTTTACCCTCATGATTCGCTGGTCACTTACCAAGGAAAGCCGCGATATCTGAACAAATGTTGAAAGTAGAGTCGACCGCCATGTTAACAAAACACGAAGTTTACCTAAGTATACTGAACAGTGAGTAAGGTGGGTTTACTCACGACGCGTTCATTAGACCTTTTTTCTCCTACTTGAAAAACCGTCCGCATGGAAACAATTGAAGACAACTTTACTTATTACATATGGAAATATTTGACATTTCATTTTGATACCGACTCGACATAAT
This sequence comes from Serripes groenlandicus, assembly GCA_031761405.1. Lineage (NCBI taxonomy): Eukaryota > Metazoa > Mollusca > Bivalvia > Cardiida > Cardiidae > Serripes > Serripes groenlandicus. The sequence continues at coordinate 199,816 of JASEVX010000277.1, forward strand.
TGTTGGAAAAAGAGATATTGCTTGATTTGATAAATTCAGAAAAAAAAGTCATCTGCTGCACCTATAATAAAAGGCTTCTGTATCTGGGAAGACGATTGACGTTTCTTATGGTTGAGAAGAAATCCTGAATATTCCATAATGGTATTAAGCATTATGTATGAGAGCTTATGATTTATTGCGATAGAAATGATCCCAGGGGAAATGTGAGGGCCTATTTAACAAATCAACCGACTAAATTGAATTCCCGAAATGAATAAAAAACAATCAAATGATAGTCAGACAACTGACTTAATTTTTCGAATTCATTGACCCATGAGCGACGGAATTTCAGAAATATATTACATTTATTATGTACAACTTGTTTACTTCTTCTCATTCTTCTTCTTCCGACCGTCATTCTTCTTTTCGTGGAAACTAAATAGGTTGTGCAATGTTTACGTTAACTCTTTCGATGACAAAGGCAAATAAAGGCTTTTGCAAACAATGCAGATTCAGGTGAGACAGCTCGTAACGAGCTGTCTCACCTGAAATCTGCATAGTTTGCCACTTAGACATTAAACTTTACCAAATTTCCTGTTGGACGAAAAATAGAGTGGTCCAATTTTCAATATGGAAGAGTCGACTTTGTGAAATTTGGATTTCGCTCTCCTGTCGTAAGTGGAGGGTGATTTTTATTTGGATAATATTTTTGACAATAATATATCTAAGAATTATTTAGTCACACTGATTTCCGCCATTGAATATTTTGAAGATTTGATAAATGTTTGTATGTTTATATTCTTGTTTTGCTCATAAGCCATTATGTGTTGTTGTAAAAAGATTATTATGATTTGTAAGGTTTATTGTGGGATGGCCTCGACCCCACTAAACCTATTACGAGGATAATAAAATATTCTTCTTCTTCTTCTTCTTCTATGCAATAGACATGGCCGTAACATGACCCGTTCTATTATTTGTAAATGAAGCATGTCATCGCTCGGCGATTTTTGTCATTCTTATTTAATAGACGACAATGTGTCCTCGGTTCCCATAGAGTTATTAAGTTTTCTCTGCTTGCTTCCGTTATGAATACTTCGCTGTTTTCACGATTGCATCCGATTTCTAAAATTCATTGGATTCGTACCCGGTTTTTCATGTTTCGTTCGAGATGAACGATTCGTACCAACTGGTTTTTGCTCTTTGCTCTTGGTTTTGTTTATTTTTCAGTTTTCTACTGGCATGTTCAAAACAATTAAAATGAAATTACAAACAAACAAAACAGACTTAATAATTCTTGCTATATGTTGACTATACATGTGAACTTTCATAATGCTCAATCTTGATCATACATATCTTCTGTTTTGTTTTTAATTACTTCGTATTTTTTGTTTATATACTCCCGTTTTTGCTATCATACTTCTGCTAAACTGGAAGAAGAATAGACTTCCCCCTCTCCTTCCAAAGCTTGTGTCACACTTAACTTATAACTAGAGTCAATAAACCTTAATATATGTTAATATTTAAGCAGCTATGGTTTTTTTTTATCTAATGGATCTAGTTAGAGGATTTAAAACAGTTTATTGGTAAACAAACCTTGAGAAACTTCAGCTTGTATGACACATTATAGTAGTTGCGGTGAATTTTAAGCAAACCGTAAACCAAAAAGTTTCAGGACTAAACTTGTCATTTCAGACTAAACTTCACATGCTGAATATCACATAGATCGTAGCATATACAACGTTTAATCCCGTCAATATTGACCCTTTCTGCTCTTGGTAACCTTTTTATATAGGCTATGGTAGCCAGGTGAGCAATAAAGGGACATTTGACCTTCTTGTTCGAAATATGTACACCCTGTATGCTTGCACAGGTTATTTAAATGTACTGAACTGCATCTGCTTCCTTTAAGACAAGCTTCACAATGATGCGCGGCGTCTTTGACGCTTTGCATCAAAATTCTTCTTGTATACGTTTATGTTTGTTCAGTTTTGTTATCAAAGGAGATGACACAGGACCCAGGAGCGGTTGATCTAGTATGACATAAATGAATCAAAGCACTGAAAGTGATGGCGGCCTGAGGGCTGCAGGAAAGTTGGAGAAGTAGGGAAAATGTGAAAGAAAATAACAATTGTAGCTTATGTTTATGTATTTATAAGTTGAAAGATCATATCTAAAATAGTAAATATTATGAAACTGCCAATTTGAAAACAGGAGGACCTTGTTGGCACTATATTGCTCACCTGAGTGCAAGAGCTCAAAAGTATACACATTTAAGAAATGAAGAATCCAAGGAAAATTTGACAGCTTTAGGCATAACACTTTGAAGTTTTTGCCTTCTTATGTTGAGAAATAAGTCAATGTTAAATCAGTTTCCATCAGGTAGAAATAATTCTCTGAACCATGTACTAGACTTGGAGAAAGTGTTTGATCAATGCAAGACTCATCAAGACAATCATTCTGACAAACTTGGCATAGATAAACATTCTGACCATTCTGCGCTCAGTGTTGCTGGTTAGAGGGTTGTGGAGAAATGAACTCCATGCTCCAAATATGACTTCTGATTAGACAATTTCGAAAAATCAATTGGCTTCTGATAAATCAGATACTCTATCACATATTTTAAATACATAAGTCACTTTTATACATGTACTTTTGCAGCCTGGTCTTCATTGTTTGCTTCTCATTTATCAATATTAAGATAGGAGAGGTCCATACTGATGTAAGAACTTTGGCGAAAATCAGTGCTCGTGATACCGGTTGGTAATCGTGGCCCCCGCCTTGGCGCTCAGTGTTGATGGTGTATAGGTTAGAGGGTTGTAGAGAAATTAACTCCATGTTCCAAATAAGACTTCTGTTTGGTCAATTTCGATAATTAATTTGTTTCTAACCAATCAGATACTTGAGCACATATTCTGAATACATAGTATACTTTTAAACATGTAGTTTTGGAGCCTGGTCTTCATCGTTTGCTTCTCATTTATTAATATTAAGATAGGCCTAGAGCATAAGTCGAAAATCAGGTTGTGTTACCGGTTGGTAATGGTGGGTCCCCGTCTTGGCGCTCAGTGCTGCTGGGACCGTCTCCGAGGTGCAAGTGTTAGATCGGCCGCTCCAGGAGCGGGGTTGCATGGTTCGATCTCCGGTCGTGTCACACCAACTACAGTCTAACCTGTATTTAAAACCCATCTATAGGAAGAGAACAATCTGGTCTTTCTTCACAGGATCATTTATACAGAAAATGAGTATTTGGGAAACTAAAAGTATGGTGGATATATACAGGGAATTGCTTTCAAATGTGGTCATTAGCACTGGGTCGATTGGACTTCAAAAGTAATGATAAAGCAATTATCATTATCACACACTGATAAAGAAATAACTATGATCACACAATTTTTTCCCCTACGAACACTTACTTGACCTACAAATTATGCTTTGAATAATTGTCCGTTGGTCCAAAAGTGGTGACCTAAATATACCGAAACATTTCCCATCAGAAGAAAACTTTGTTTGAATTCCAAGCAATATGATCACGCAACCTTTCGGTATATCAATATACGGAACACGTCACAGGGAAATTGACCTTCTGGATTGTATTTCCTGCGTAGATCCAGACTAGCATGCCACTCCGCATAACGTAACCAGGATACGTTCGCTTCCTAGTCCTGAAAGTAAACCAGAAGCCTGTAGACACCTTGAAAACGCCTGTAAAATATGTGATTGGATTGCAAATGGACTTAATTTCAAACCTAAAAAGGTCCCAATCGTGTGTGACATCATTGTCAATTTATTGTGTGTCTCTAGTATCATCAATATGGAGGCAAGCCAGGCTATGCATCCGCGCCGTCTGAGAAGGCTCTATACTCTTAACTTTTCACATCAACAATGTTATCTTGACAATCCTCGAACTGGCTATTGCCTGTTCCAAATACAATAGTTGGCAAGGAAAGGGTTAAATGGTATAAATGGTATCCCGATTAGACTGCCACCCTACAAGCATACTAGGAGCATGTAGTGGCCTTAAAACGCATGTAAAATATATGATTGGATTGTAAATGCCATTATTTTTTAAAAAAAAGGTACAATTATTTGTGGCATGGTCAATGTATTTTGTGACTCTGACTGCGTAATCAAGTCCCGTTTTCTCATTTTAAATATCCATTCAAAAGAGTTTGGCATCCATATGAGCCTTTTCACGAGAAAACCAACATTATGGACTCCGCGCAGGCTAATCTGGACCGACAGATTCCGTCTCAGGCCGATATATGTATAGAGTAATGATTCCCGAAACAGAAAATCCACAAAAGGCGAAAAGTGTCTGTCCGGGTTAGCATGAGCGGCATGCTTATGCTGATCCAGGTCGATACTTTACGCAGAGTCTACAATGGTTTTTTTATTCATGGAACAGCTCATATATAATAAAAGAAAATAAGCACGAACTGTGATAGGGGGTCTTATTGCATCTGCGAACGGTGATGACTCAGGTGAAACTGCCCATACGCACAGTCTCACCAGAGTCTTCTCTGTCCGCCTATATACATGTATGCACCATCAAATATGTGCTCAAGACCACCTTTGTTTAGCAATTCCCTGTATATAGCAACCACACTTTTAATTTTCCAATGACTCATAATCTGCATAAATGACCTTGTAATTAAAGACCACTTGTGAACAAAGACTACGTAGTTCTCTTCCAATAGTTGGTCTTTAAACACAGGTGGAACTGTATATTATCATATAGTATTACTTCGACGCAACCTCTGACAAACAACTAAATATGTACCATTTTGACGTTAACCCATCACCTCGCTGCTGGAACCGATTGTTGAAGCCTGAGTCATTTATATGAAGCCAAGCCAGCCAGTGCATCCGCGCCGTCTGACCAGGCTATATACTGATGGCTGCTCAGTTAATGTTATCTTGACATTCCTAGAATTAGCTATAGCCTCTTCCTAGTGCTATGCTAGACAACCAGCGGTGAAAGGGTTAAAGAGAATGTTTAACGTTACCGAAGAGACAATAATATCCCAAAGCGCCACGGCCAAAACGAGGCCAGCTCGTATTCAATAGATTCTGATTTGACGAATGCAAATTCGTGGTAATGTAGCGACGTCATCAGCAAAGGATATTTTTTCTGTTTTCACTGTCTTAATTCGACAGTACATATCGCTTGTTTAGTCTGTTTAATGTTTGACCTTTGCTCTTTGACTGGCAATCAAGTTGTGCTGTGTTTGATCCTTGACAATATCAGGAACGTAGATAAATATTAACCTGGTCTTGAACATATCGGGAAAAAATATATTATAATTATTTTATATAAATAAGTTATTGATGCCGCCTCCGTAGTGTCGTGGTAGAGAATCCGCTTCGGAGCGAGATGTCGAGGGTTAGATCCCCGGCCGCGTCATACCAAATACTTTAAAGATTGAGTTTGCTCCTTGGGATACATGGATCAGTTGTACTTGTAACTTACCGAGGAAAAGCCGTTATATAACTTAAAAAATGTTGAAAGCGGCATAAAACATCATAACACCAATTTAAGACCAGGTGTCTCGTATTTGATGCGTTTTATTGCAAGTGATCATATTGGCAAGTAATATCAACATGATAGACACCTAGGTTATATCAGATTCACAAAAAGATTTATTCCGGACATTACCTACACCGTTTCGGTGGTGTTGTGGCAGGGCGGTTACCTGGTGTGCCGGAATTCGCCGGTTTAATCATCGACCGGGTCATACCGAACACTTTAAAGATAGTTGTCATAGTTACCCTCCTTTACCATCAGGATGCGCTGGTCACTTACCAAGGAAAGCCGAAATATCTGAACTGAACAAATGTTGAAAGTAGACGTTATTTCAAAGGTATGATTCCACCTTAACCAAAACACGAAGTTTACCTTAGTAGACTGAACAGTTAGAAGGTTGGTTTACACAAGACGCGTTCGTTAGACCTTTTTCCTTCTACTTGTAGAACCGTCTGCATGGAAACAAATGAAGACAACTTGACTTGTTACATATGGAAATATTTGACATTTTATTTTGATACAGACTCGACATAATTGTTGGAAAATGAGATATTGCTTGATTTGATAAATTCAGAAAAAAAGTCATCTGCTGCACCTATAATAAAAGGCTTCTGTATCTGGGAAGACGATTGACGTTTCTTATGGTTGAGTAGAAATCCTGAATATTCCATAATGGTATTAAGCATTATGTATGAGAACTTATGTTTTATTGAGACAGAAATGATCCCAGGGGAAAACGTGAGGCCTATTTAACAAATCAACCGACTAAATTGAATTCCCGAAATGAACAAAACAATCAAATAATAGTCAGACAACTGACTTAATTTTTCGAATTCGTTGACCCATGAGCGACGGAATTTCAGAAATATAATACATTTATTATATACAACTTATTTACTTCTTCACATTCTTCTTCTTCCGTCTTCTTTTCGTGGAAACTAAGTAGGTTATGCATGATGCCAAAGGCAAATAAAGGCTTTTGCAAACAATGCAGATTCAGGTGAGACAGCTCAACGAGCTGTCTCTCCTGAATCTGCATAGTTTGCCACTTAGACATTAAACTTTACCAAATTTCCTGTTGGACGAAAAATGGAGTAGTCAACTTTTCAACATTGAAGAGTCGACTTTGTGAAATTTGGCAGTGGAAGAGTTTTTTAAAGTGTCTGTTGAGTGACGTCACGTTGTCTGTACTAATATTGCATCAGAGCTCTAGATAAGATTGGTTAACAAGTCTTTTCTCTAAAGTATTGCTCGTATTACTCAATACTCAACCAATTTCTATGTTGTGGGTACTCAAAAGAATCGTCTCACTGAGACGATTCGTTTGAGAACCCACAACACAGGGTTTGAAGGTCAAATAAGAATTTTAGCAAATGAAAAATACCCCTTATGTAGAGATCTGTTTCATTGTCTAAAAATCCCTTCTAAAGACGCCGTATGATAATCAACTAATGTAAATCCCATAAAAATAGATCCCTGCAAAAACGATTTTATAGTAGTATCGGTTTACTTCATGGAAACCATTCTGCTGAAAACGGCTGAGGACACAAGTATTTATCTGGGGCAAAGAAGAAGTAACATTTAGAACTTACACGTATATAAGGGGTTGGAAAACATTGTGGGAAAAGGATACAGTTATCGTTCTTGAGGAACAGGTGTAAAACTAAAAAGCTTTCTGCATAAACAATTTACAGGAAAAGGGTCTGAAAACAATAGAAGACGCGAATGAGAATTAACACATTGCTTGCCATTTGATAAGACAATTCGATTATTAAACTTTTTATTATGAACTATTTGGCAGATTCAACCCAGCCGTGGATGTATTTTGTTTTATCCGCCCTATGCGTGTGTGAGCAATCCGTATGTAATGGTACTTTTAGCCATTTTCAACAGTATTTCGGTTATATCACGGCGTTTCCAGGTTATATCACGGCGTTTCCTGGTTATATCACGGCGTTTCCTGGTTATATTGCCAGTACTTCCGGTATTATTCATCCCTGCAATCATGAGCGCCAAGCAGGGAAGCCATCACTAGGACTTTGAATGTATTTTGTATGACCCGACCGGTGGATCGAATCCTGGCCTCTTATTATTATCGAGATGTTCTTCTATTAATCCATAATCTAAATTTCCCTTTCTCAGTTAATAATCAAGATATCCATAGATCAATATCGAAAAACCCTTTAATTGTTACAGATTATATACAAAAGACATAATGCAGCATACGGTTTTTGAAAACAATGCATCCGCACAATCTAACCAAAGCCTCCAATGTCCGTCAGCATGCTTCATACTCCTAGAGGCAACTTTTGACAAAACTTGAGTTCCCTCCTTCTGGGAATTTTGTGATATCATTGCATCTTTGTATAGTTTGTTTCTTTTTTTGAATTGCGTTTAACGCCGCATTTAATATAATTTTCGGTTTATATCACGGCGTTTTCTGGGTAGGTTACCAATACTACTGCTCCTTTTATTCTGATACCAGCGAATCAGTCGTAATGCTGTATTAAGGTCCGCGCATAGCGCATAGAGACCGCTCAGGTTAGCTTGTTCTATCAGAACAATCTCACTAGAAATTATATATGTAATAAAGTCGTAAATGCTTTCTGGCGAATTTGGGATCTAATTGTATTCGGACTTCCTGACCAGAACCTCAACATGTATTATAGTCGTAAATGCAACTTTTGACTAAAAAATTTGAAATGTTATCCGCGCTTTCTGTCGATTTTTGGATCTAATTTCATTCGAAATACCTGACTATGCATGTAATATAGTCGTAAAAGCAACTATTGAAGAAAACATGTTAACTGTTATCCGCATTTACTTGCGAATTGGGATCTAATTTAATTCGAACTACCTGACCAGCTTAACCCTTTCAGCGCCAAATTGTTTCAAGTAAACTCTTCGATGTTCAAACTCGGACGACTCTATTTTCATGTTATATTATCTTTGGAATATTTTTATAACTCACAGCCAAACAATGAATATTTCGTTACGAGCTGACTCACCTGCATCTGCATTGTTTGCAAAAAGCTCAATATTGCCTTTGGCGCTGAAAGAGTTAACGGAAATGTAATATGTAATTGATGCCATACCGAACAATTAACAAGACAGCATATTGCAAGACACGGCCTTTTTTGGTGTTGGCCACCACTTGTTATGTCATCAGCAATTGCTGTCTGACACCTGGAATGAAAGTTGCAGACATAATTTACTAGAAGAATATCCATTTTCTTTAATAAACAAACCTCTGCATTTGAAAATAGACTATCTGACATTAGCAACGAGTGTAGATCAAGATCGGCATGCAAACACGTGGAGTCTTACAAGTATCAACATTAATCGCCATCGACATGAGGGGCCGTTTAATCTTTTGATTAAGAGTGGGTGTCGGAACACGGGTTTGATAAAGAATGTGTGCTCTGATCTAAATCTACAATATATGATTGCAACAATCTAAAGGTCTACTTTCCGGCGTCGCACATCTGATTGCAACAGTATCTGCTTTATGTTTGTAAATGACCATTAGTCTAGACATACATGTAAGTGATCGTACTCCACACTTTGAATTTCATAGCTAATTTAATATTTTGTGTTGTTTAATACTTTAATGAAAGTTGGACACATATCCAACTTAATCTTCCTTTTTTATTGTGAATTTATTAAAATGTGAACGTTATACTGATGTTGTCTGTAAATAACAAGTCACAAAACAGCGCATCAATATTCAGTGTGCCCACATTTTGCCATTATTACTGCTCTGCAACTGTGCCAAATGCAGTCTTTCCGTAGCAACCTTGCCAAATGCAGTCTTTCCGTAGCTCTATCATGATGTATGTATGCCACATACCTGAGAGTACGTCTGTGTCCGTCGGAAACGTCACCAGAACGCTCAGACTTAGCCACCAGGTTTGTACTTGTTTCGAAGACGCTGCAAAAGAACCTGTCGCCCTTAATGGGCATCCTGATTAGGCGGTGCAGCTTATTGATGGACAAACGAACATGTTAGAGTGTATGAGTTCCTGTCTATTTGAAATTCAACTTTGTACCATGACAACGGCACGCTCCTTGTGTTATCTTGTCATAATGCGCATCAAGTCTAAGACTACTAAATGTTATTGTCTTTATGAATGCCAGATTTGATTTTTTTTTTTTTAGTAGGATTTAGACAGGTAGGTGTGCACAATCAGCAAGAACGCAGGCAATGTACGTGCATTTCGGGTCAGGTAGAAAACACGTTTGATGGCCGATTTAATTTACCGGAAAACGTTGCCTAATGTGTGCAGAGAATGTTTGTTGCTGTTGTTTCTGTTGTTGAATAAAAAAAATATATATTTTCAAATAAAACATGTTGAGTTAAAACTATTGTTGAGTAAATATACTAGTTTACATCCTATCCAGTTCTTCTGGGTTGAATTATTTGTCTTCATCCTGACTTTTATAAAAATTACTGTTAAACATATAGGAAATTTCATGTAACCTTACTGGATGTAATGTTATTTTATAATAACTTTGGCACAATCACATGCAAATAACTATTATACTATTATATAAGTCTTATATAAATTGAATATAAATTGTCTATGTAGGAAGGTAGACTTGATATATTGATTGGGGTTTAACGCTTTTCTCATATTATACATACAAATAATCTATAAAAAAAACATCAGTAGGCATTACAAATTAACAAATGATAAAAAGAAACACTAAAGCAGTAGGGACGATGGTATATCTACAATACTAAAAATTAACTATTAAAACACTGTTAAAAAAAAAATCGTATAAAACTGACACATTTTAAAAGGCTTTTGTTTGGAATAACAACTACTTCCCATATATCTCAGTAAAAAAAGTGGGGCTTTAGGGCTCTTTTAAAAGAAACAAACGTGTCACAGTCCCTTATTTCCATAGCCTTTCGGCAACAGTCACAACATAACAATGGATGCTGCGTAACAAAAGGTTGTTTAAACCTTCTGTGACTTATCGGCGAACAGCGTAAGTCCACTTCGGTGGCTGGTCTGGCTATAAACTGAATGTACACTGGTTGTACATTTCTTTTGGTTGGTTATGGAAGAGCAACCGCTTGGAGAAAAAAAACGGGGAACAAAACCGCCCAGAGAGTGAGTGGTAGGCCGCTCTCAATTTCCATTTACGCCTGTTTATACGGAAACAGAGGCCTTTTGTTTTTCGATCAAAATAACAGATATTATAGCAGTCGGAAACCACTCGGTTATTTACGGAAGTCGCATCCGGATATTAGCAAACACGGGAATAAAGACCAGATAAAAAGAGCCATTTCCGGTCTGATTGTAGTCCAAACGGATGTATTTCAAGAGTGGTCTTCGGATTATGTCTCGAATAAGTCCCGATTTCATCTGTTTTGCACGAAGCAATGTGTATGGATTTCTGTTTTAACAATTCCGTCTATATTTCGTTTAACTCTTTCGCTGCTAAAGGCACTTAATAGCTTTTGCAAACAATGCAGATTCAGGTGAGACTGCTCGTAATAAGACAGCTGTCTCTCCTGAAATATGCATTGTTTTACTACTTAGACATAACATTTTACCAAATTTCCTGTTATCCGAAAAATGGATTGGTCCAATTTTCAACATGGAAGAGTCGACTTTGTAAAATTCGGCAGTGAAAGAGCTAATAAAGTAAAATAATCCTTGCAGACGCAATGCATCCTTACGTAATTACTATGTAGATTGAACTTCGTGATTCTGGTTTAAATTTCCTTAATCCTTTCCATTAACGGTCACTGCAGCAGACGAACTTTTGAAATTATTATGGATGTATTATAGACGCACGAGTTCTCCTGTTTCCTGTACTGTACTATTATTAACTATTATGTATCTAGATATGCTTTAATATTTTTATTTAAAGTATTTTTTCTGATATGTTTTTATAGTAGACGATTTTACTGTAATGCTTTCTGTGGGCTTTCGACGTGTTTTTTTTAATATGGTAATTTATCCCAAATTTAGATTTGTGTGTGGATCATTTGAAATAAATTCTCCATTTACGACATTTTCTATTTCTTTTCAAAAATTCTACAATAAAAAATGATAATATAAACATGCCCCTGGTTTGTATGTCTTGATTATGTGGTTCGTGCTTTTTTCTCATCCAATATAACGTTCTTTAAACATTTGTTTTACGTCGCTTTCAACAATTTTTCAATTATATCACGGCGTTAACTTTGCATGTTACCAGAATTGCTGGTCCGATTATCCTGACGTCAGCGTGTTAGTCGTAAGGCTAACCCCAAAACCTTGAGCGCCAATGAGGGACAATCATTACTACCATTTTTAAATGCTTTGGCGTTATCCGGCTGGGTATCACACACGCGACCTCACGCCCCATAGGCGGTCTTCCAACACAGCGTCCTTGCTATATAAACCAGTTAAACACTGATTATTAATTTGCCAAAAAGTTAATTCTGCACGACGAGGGTAAATAAATCATCATAAATGTTTAAAAATATTTCACAGTCGAAAGTTTGACTTGGTACTCACGCTTCCAATATAGATTCACTGAACTCTTGCCAGCATTAGCCTAGAACAAGCTATAACACACACAAATATGAAACTGACGCACGCTATTTTAGACACATGCATGACCCAGTTAGACGAAGTGGCGACCATACGGGTCCCTAGAGGTGTCAGGGGCGTCAACAAGTTCAGATTTAATGGCGTTTATTATTCATGTATGTAAGTTGGACTATCGCATGATGAATAACTATTAAATACATAAAACGGTCAGATGACATATAAATACAGTCAAACATGTGGAACGCCTTTACTGTCTTATGATGACTTGTTTGCTTGTATACGGTAGATATTTCATTTTATGCAGTAGATCTTTGAAAAGCAACTTTGCAAAGCAGTCTTTCTGTATATCAAATAGTAGGGATGTGCAAATTGATCTTAACCCTTTCCCTCATATGACAATTCTGCAGCAGACGACTTTGAACGTATTTTGTCAAAACATAGAAAATCTCCATAATTGAATGGATAACCTATGACGAAAAGTGGAAAACATTGTGGCAAAAGGAGAAATTGCACGTTTTGTGCAATTTCTTCTTTTATCACTATGTTTTAAAAAAAAAACGGGGCGTCAACAAGTTCAGATGTAATGGCGTTTAGTATTCATGTATGTAAGTTGGCCTATCGCATAATGAATAAATATTAAATACATAAAACGGTCAGATGACTTACAAATACAGTCAAACATGTGGAAGACAGTCGTTCGGTGGTAGAACGTCCATAGGCCTCTCGTAACAAAGGTCAAGGGTTCGAATCCCGTGATGAGATTTTTAAAAACAAACGGTTCAAGTACTGGTTATGTCTCCAGGAAGCAGACATCGATCATGATTAATATAACATTAAGGCTTGTTTCGCAATCGATGTAAAATGAATAAGTTTAAACTAAACTAAACCTGTTCTTAGTACCACGTTTGTATAGCAATTCGCTGTCTATAGCAACCACAATTTTAATTTAATTTCCCAATCATTCATGTTCTGCACAACTGACCCTGCAATTAAAGGCCACCTGTGAACATAGAACACAATTGTTCTCTTTCCGTGGGTGGGCTTTAAACACAGGTTGGAACGTACAGTGTGTTCATTGACATATCAGTCACCTGGCTACGATCATCGCACTATCGTATGATGAATTATTCATAACGAGAACAAAGACCATAATTGTTCTCTTTCCGTGGGTGGTCTTTAAACACAGGTTGAACTATACAGTGTGTTCAATGGCATATCAGTCACCTGGATACGACCATTGCACTATCGTATGATGAATTATTCATAACGAGAACAAATACCATAATTGTTCTCTTTCCGTGGGTGATCTTTAAACACAGGTTGGACTGTACAGTGTGTTCATTGACATATCAGTCACCTGGCTACGACCATTGCACTATTGTATGATGAATTATTCATAACTATGTGAATATAATTAAAAGGTAAAGGTCCCCGACTTAACTATATCACTGCCAAATTTCACAAAGTCGACTCTTCCATGTTGAAAATTGGACCACTCCATCTATCGTCCTGCGGTAAATATGGTAAAATTTAATGTCCAATTGGCAAACAATGCAGATATCAAGAGAGACAGGTTCCATTTTCATTGATGCATTTTCAGCTTCGTAATTCAGTTATTGACGCCGCGTGGAAGCGCGGCTTCAGTATGGGATATGTTTTAATTTTGTACCATGGGGTGACGTAATCGAAAAGGGAGCAACCAACATTATTATTGTTAAGAAAAACTATGTTACATGTTTGAAAAAAAAACACCTTTATGAATAAATAAATTGTATAAAATGATTCTACCGTTATTACAAAACTTTAGACACATGTAATGGGTTATTAATAACTTTCCCAAAACTTCATAGGCTACGCTTTTTTTTATAGTTTGGTTTACGAACCGATTCATCAAAGCTCAGCAAGGTTTATATTTAAAGCTTTTGAATTAAGAAAAAGATTAATTCTTAAAAAACAGTAAATAAATAAACGTTCATTGCTGTTTTATTTTATACAGGTAAATCATTCATATTTTGTATGAAAAATAACAAAAGTAAAATTATTTAAATGTTAAATTTATGTATATTCGCTCCCATGTCGTAAATAAAAGGTGATTTTTAGTTGGATCATATTTTTGACAATAATATATCTAATAAAATCTTCTTCATCTTCTTCTTCTATGCAAGAGACATGGCCGTAACGTGACCCGTTCTATTATTTGTAAATGTAGCATGTCATCCCTTGGCGATTTTTGTCATTCTTATTTAAAAGACGACAACGTGTCATCGGTTCCCATAGAGTAATTAAGTTGTTTCTGCTTCCTTCCGTTATGAATACTTCGCTGTTTTCACGATTTCATCCCATTTCTAAAATTCCTTGGATTCGTACCCGGTTTTTCATGTTTCGTTCGAGATGAACGATTCGTACCAACTGGTTTCTGCTCTTTGCTCTTGGGGAACTGACTTGACCAGTTTCTTTTGTTCATTTTTCAGTTTTCTACTGGTATGTTCAAAACAGTTAAAGTGAAATTACAAACAAACAAAACAGACTTAATAATTCTTGCTATATGTTGACTATACATGTGAACTTTCATAATGCTCAATCTTGATCATAAATATCTTCTCTTTTTGTTTTAATTACTTCGTATTTTTTTTTTATATACTCCCGTTTTTGCTATCATACTTCTGCTAAACTGGACTTCCCCGTCTCCTTCCAAAGCTTCTGTCACACTTAACTTATAACAAGAGTCAATAAACCTTAATATATGTTAATATTTAAGCACCTATGGTTTTTTGTATCTAATGGATCTAGTTAGAGGATATAAAACATTTTATTGGTAAAAATAAAACTTGAGAAACTTCAGCTTGTATGACACATTATAGAAGTTGCGGTGAATGTTAAGAAAACTGTAAACCAAATAGTTTCAGGACTAAACTTGTCATTTCACGACTAAACTTCACATGCTAAATATAACATAGATCGTAGCATATAAAACGTTTAATCCGGTCAATATTGACCCTTTCTGCTCTTGGTAACCTTTTTATATAGGCTATGGTAGCAAGGTGAGCAATAAAGGGACATTTGACCTTCTTGTTCGAAATATTTACATCCTGTCTACTTGCACAGGTTATTTAAATGTACTGAACTGCATCTGCTTCCTTTAAGTCATGCTTCAAAATCATGCGCGGCGTCAAATGCTTTGCATTAAAATTCTTCTTGTATACGTTTGTTCAGTTTTGTTATCAAAGGAGATGACACAGGACCAAGGAGCGGTTGATCTAGTATGACATAAATGAATCAAAGCACTGAAAGTGATGACGGCCTGAGGGCTGCAGGAAGGTTTGGGAAGTAGGGAAAATGTGAAAGAAAATAACAATTGTAGCTTATGTTTATGTATTTATTGTTAAGAAGTTGAAAGATCATATCAAAAATAATAAATATTATGAAACTGACAATTTGAAACCAGGAGGACATTGTTGGCACTATATCGCTCACCTGAGTGCAAGAGCTTAACAAGTATACACATTTAAGAAATATAGAATCCAAGGAAAATTTTACAGCTTAGGCATAAAACTTTGAATGTTCTGCCTTATTATATTGAGAAATAAGTCAATGTTAAATCAGTTTCCATCAGGTAGAAATAATTCTCTGAACCATGTACTAGACTTGTAGAACGTGTTTGATCAATGCAAAACTCAACAAGACAATCATTCTGACAAACTTGGCCTAAATATCATGAAGATAAACATTCTGACCATTCTGTGCTCAGTGTTGCTGGTTAGAGGGTTGTAGAGAAATGAACCCCATGCTCCAAATAAGACTTTTGATTAGACAATTTCGAAAATTAATTGGCTTCTGATGAATCAGATACTCGATCACATATTTTAAATACATAGTTCACTTTTATACAAGTACTTTTGGAGCCTGGTGTTCATCGTTTGCTTCTCATTTATCAATATTAAGAAAGGCCTAGTCCATAATGATGTAAGAACTTTGGCGACAATCAGGGCTTGCGATACCGGTTGGTAGTCGTGGCTCCCCGCCATGGCGCTCAGTGTTGATGGTGCAGTGGTTAGAGGGTTGTAGATACATGAACTCCATGTTCCAAGTAAGACCTCTGATTAATAAATGTCGAGATTGAATTGGCTTCTACCCAATCAGATACTTGAGCACAAATTTTGAATTCATAGTACACTTTTATACAAGTACTTTTAAAGCTTGGTCTTCATCGTTTGCTTCTCATTTATCAATATTAAGAAAGGCCTAGTCCATAATGATGTAAGGACTTGTCGAAAATCAGGGCTTGTGATACCGGTTGGTAGTGGTTGCTCCCCGCCTTGGCGCTCAATGTTTCTTGGACCGTCTCCGAGGTGCAATTGTTAGAGCGGCGGCGCCGGGAGCGGGGCAGCAGGGTTCGATCTCTGGTCGTGTCAAACCAACTACAGTCTAACTTGTATTTAAAGACCACCTATATGAAGAGAACAATCTGGTCATTTTCACAGGTGGTCTTTAATCGCAGGGTCATTTATACAGAAAAAGTGTATTTGAGAAACTAAAAGTATGGTGGATATATACGGGGAATTTCTTTAAAATGTGATCATTAGGACTGGGTCGATTGGACTTCAAAAATAATGATAAAGCAATTATCACTATCACACAATGATAAAGCAATGACTATGATCACACAATATTTTTCTCCTACGAACACTTACTTGACCTACAATTATACTTTGAATAGTTGTCCGTTGGTTCAAAAGTGGTGACCTAAATATACCGAAACATTTCCCATCAGAAGAAAGCTTTGTTTGAATTCCAAGCAATATGATCACGCAACCTTTCGGTATATCAATATACGGAACACGTCACAGGGAAATTGACCTTCTGGATTGTATTTCCTGCGTAGATCCAGACTAGCATGACACTCCGCATAACGTAACCAGGATGCGTTCGCTTCCTAGTCCTAAAAGTAAACCAGAAGCCTGTAGACACCTTGAAAACGCCTGTAAAATATGTGATTGGATTGCAAATGGACTTAATTTCAAACCTAAAAAGGTCCCAATCGTGTGTGACATCATTGTCAATTTATTGTGTGTCTCTAGTATCATCAATATGGAGGCAAGCCAGGCTATGCATCCGCGCCGTCTGAGAAGGCTCTATACTCTTAACTTTTCACATCAACAATGTTATCTTGACAATCCTCGAACTGGCTATTGCCTGTTCCAAATACAATGCTTGGCAAGGAAATGGTTAAATGGTATAAATGGTATCCCGATTAGACTGCCACCCTGCAAGCATACCAGGAGCATGTAGTGGCCTTAAAACGCCTGTAAAATATGTGATTGGATTGTAAATGCCATTATTTAAAAAAAAAAGGCACAATTATGTGTGGCATGGTCAATGCATTGTGTGACTCTGACAGCGTAATCAAGTCCCGTTTTCTCATTTTAAATATCCATTCAAAAGAGTTGGCATCCATATGAGCCTTTTCACGAGAAAACCAACATTATGGACTCCGCGCAGGCTAATCTGGACCGACACATTCCGTCTCAGGCCGATATATGTATAGAGTAATGATTCCCGAAACAGAAAATCCACAAAAGGCGAAAAGTGTCTGTCCGGGTTAGCATGAGCGGCATGCTTATGCTGATCCGGGTCGATACTTTACGCAGAGTCCACAATGTTTTTTTATTCATGGAACAGCTCATATATAATAAAAGAAAATAAGCACGTACTGTGATAGGGGGTCTTATTGCATCTGCGAACGGTGATGACTCAGGTGAAACTTCCCATACGCACAGTCTCACCAGAGTCTTCTCTGCCCGCCTATATACATGTATGCACCATCAAATATGGGCTCAAGACCACCTTTGTTTAGCAATTCCCTGTATATAGCAACCACACTTTTAATTTCCCAATGACTCATAATCTGCATAAATGACCTTGTAATTAAAGACCACTTGTGAACAAAGACTACGTAGTTCTCTTCCAATAGTTGGTCTTTAAACACAGGTGGAACTGTATATTATCATATAGTATTACTTCGACGCAACCTCTGACAAACAACTAAATATGTACCATTTTGACGTTAACTCATCACCTCGCTGCTGGAACCGATTGTTGAAGCCTGATTCATTTATATGAAGCCAAGCCAGCCAGTGCATCCGCGCCGTCTGACCAGGCTATATACTGGTGGCTGCTCAGTTACTGTTATCTTGACATTCCTAGAATTAGCTATAGCCTCTTCGTAGTGCTATGCTAGACAACCAGCGGTGAAAGGGTTAAAGAGAATGTTTAACGTTACCGAAGAGACAATAATATCCCAAAGCGCCACGGCCAAAACGAGACCAGCTCGTATTCAATAGATTCTGATTTGACGAATGCAAATTCTTGGTAATGTAGCGACGTCATCCGCAAAGGGTATTTTTTCTGTTCTCACTGTCTTAATTCGACAGTACATATCGCTTGTTTAGTCTGTTTGATGTTTGACCTTTGCTCTTTGACAGACAATCAAGTTGTGCTGTGTTTAATCATTGACAATATCAGGAACGTAGATAAATATTAACCTGGTCTTGAACATATCGGGAAAAAATATATTATAATTATCTTATATAAATAAGTTATATATGCCGCCTCAGTAGTGTCGTGGTAGAGAATCCGCCTCGGTGCGAGATGTCGCGGGTTAGATCCCCGGCCACGTATTACCAAATACTTTAAAGATGGAGTTTGCCCCTTGGGATACATGGACCAGTTGTACTGGTAAATTACCGAGGAAAATCCGTTTTATTATTTAACAAATGTTAAAAGCGTCATAAAACATCATAACACCAATTTAAGACCAGGTGTCTCGTGTTTGATGCGTTCTATTGCAAGTGATCATATTGGCAAGTAATATCAACATGATAGACACCTAGGTTATATCAGATTCACAAAAAGGTTTATTCCGGACATTACCTAGACCGTTTCGGTGGTGTTGTGGCAGGGCGGTTACCTGGGGTGCCGGAGGTCGCCGGTTTAATCATCGACCGGGTCATACCGAACACTTTAAAGATAGTTGTCATAGTTACCCTCCTTTACCATCAGGATGCGCTGGTCACTTACCAAGGAAAGCCGCGATATCTGAAAAATATGTTGAAACTATAGAGTCGAACGCCATGTTAACAAAACACGAAGTTTACCTAAGTAGACTGAACAGTTAGAAGGTGTGTTTACACAAGACGCGTTCGTTAGACCTTTTTCCTTCTACTTGAAAAACCGTCTGCATGGAAACAATTGAATACAACTTTACTTATTACATATGGAAATATTTGCCATTTCATTTTGATACAGACTCGACCAAATTGTTGGAAAATGAGATATTGCTTGATTTGATAAATTCAGAAAAAAAAGTAATCTGCTGCACCTATAATAAAAGGCTTCTGTATCTGGGAAGACGATTGACGTTTCTTATGGTTGAGTAGAAATCCTGAATATTCCATAATGGTATTAAGCATTATGTATGAGAACTTATGTTTTATTGAGACAGAAATGATCCCAGGGGAAAAAGTGAGGCCTATTTAACAAATCAACCGACTAAATTGAATTCCCGAAATGAACAAAACAATCAAATAATAGTCAGACAACTGACTTAATTTTTCGAATTCATTGACCCATGAGCGACGGAATTTCAGAAATATAATACATTTATTATATACAACTTATTTACTTCTTCACATTCTTCTTCTTCCGTCTTCTTTTCGTGGAAACTAAATAGGTTATGCATGATGCCAAAGGCAAATAAAGGCTTTTGCAAACAATGCAGATTCAGGTGAGACAGCTCGTAACGAGCTGTCTCTCCTAAATCTGCATAGTTTGCCACTTAGACATTAAACTTTACCAAATTTCCTGTTGGACGAAAAATGGAGTAGTCAACTTTCCAACATGGAAGAGTCGACTTTGTGAAATTTGGCAGTGGAAGAGTTTTTTAAAGTGTCTGTTGAATGACGTCACGTTGTCTGTACTAATATTGCATCAGAGCTCTAGATAAGATTGGTTAACAAGTCTTTTCCCTAAAGTATTGCTCGTATTACTCAATACTCAACCAATTCCTATGTTGTGTGTTCTCAAAAGAATCGTCTCACTGAGACGATTCTTTTTAGTACCCACAACATAGGGTTTGAAGGTCAAATAAGGATTTTAGAAAATGAAAAATACCCCTTATCTAGAGCTCTGTTTCATTGTCTAAAAATCCCTTCTAAAGACGCCGTATAATAATAACTAATGTAAATCCCAAACAAATAGATCCCTGCGAAAACGATTCTGTTTTATAGTAGTATCAGTTTACTTCATGGAAACCATACGGTAAGAACATTCTGCTTTGAAAGCGCCTGAGGACACAAGTATTTATCTGGGGGAAGGATGAAGAAACATTTAGAACTTACACGTATATAAGGGGTTGGAAAACGTTGTGGGAAAAGGATACATTTATTGTTCTTGATGAACAGGTGTAAAACTAAAAAAGTGTTCTACATAAACATTTTACTGAAAAAAGAATATGGTCGGAAAACAATAGAAGACGTGAAATGAGAATTGACACATTGCTTGCCATTTGATAAGACAATTCGATTATTAAACTTTTTATTATGAACTATTTGGCAGATTCAACCCAGCCGCGGATGTAGTTTGTGTTATCCGCCCTGTGCACGTGTGAGCAATCCGTATGTATTGGTACTTTTAGCCACGTTCACCAGTATTTCGGTTATATCACGGCGTTTCCTGGTTATATCACGGCGTTTCCTGGTTATATAACCAGTACTACAGGTATTATTTATCCCTGCAACCGTGAGCGCAAAGGAGGTAAGCCAATAAACCTGGGGTAGTTTGTGGGTATCTACCCCTACCATTACATTATCAGGTCAGACAAACACCAATATTGGCATCAACCTTTGGTCGTGGGGTAGTAAGCAAACGGCTATAAAACAACATTTTGGTAGACCAATCGCGAGTTTGCTTATTTATGCATTGATTGCAAATGTCAAGTTGTATTGGTCCGCTCCAGAGTTTACGAAAAAAACATTCGTATATATAATAATTTCTTAATATGCGATTATGACTTATATAATCATTGTTGCTTCATGCCAGACGTATTAATTCACTCTAGGACGCCGGGTACCAGATTTAATACATTGACGGTTTATGACAGACGTATTAAAATTTCCGATAGAACGTCGAGTACCAAATTACTTAGACAGAGTGTTTGGTACAGTCAAATAGTTTCGAATTGTGCACCAGGGAACCAACCTTAAACGGTATTATTACACGTGTGGAAAAGACATGCCTGCTCATTCATTCATAGGATCCAAATATATTATGCTTAACACAACGTTATTTAAATCTTCATTGACTTATCAATCGACGCACAGTGAAGAGGCATATCAGAGTTCCAGGAAGTTCAACATTAACGTAATTATAACACGTGTGAAAATGACCTGCCAGCTCTTTTATACAAACTATTAGTATTTTTATCATATGCCCCATTTATATAGCACTTTTATCATAAAATACATACTTTCAAAAATGCGTTTCAACATCAACGTAATTATAACACGTGTGAAAATGACAAGCCAGCTCTTTTATACAAACTATTATTATTGTTATCATATGCCACATTTATATAGCACTTTTATCATAAAATACATACTTTCAAAAATGCGTAACAAACACATATATGTACATGTACAGTATACCCATTCTTTTTTCCCTCTCTCTCCTCTTTTTTCACTCGCTCTTTTTTTTTTTCTCTCTCTCTCTCTCTCTCTCTCTCTCTCTCTCTCTCTCTCTCTCTCTCTCTCTCTCTCTCTCTCTCTCTCTCTCTCTCTCTCTCTCTCTCTCACTCGCTCTTTCTCTCTCTACCCGTCCTCTTCTCTCTCTTCATATGAGGCGTTCAACGAGAAAACCAATATTATATACTTTGCGTAATGTATCAACCCATATCAGACTGTGCAGTCCGCGCAGGCTAATCCGGGCCGACACATTCCGGGTTAGCCTCTCCGTGTTAGCCTACGTCGCATGCTTAGGCTGATTCGGATGGATACTTTACGCAGAGTCTACAATGTAAGTTTTCTCGTGGAACGTCTCATATATACATTGATATGTTTCCTCCCTCCCTCTCTCTCTCTCTCTCTCTCTCTCTCTCTCTCTCTCTCTCTCTCTCTCTCTCTCTCTCTCTCTCTCTCTCTCTCTCTCTCTCTCTCTCTCTCTCTCTCTCTCTCTCTCCCTCTCTCTCTCTCTCTCACTTCTCCCCCTATTTGTATATCTCTTATTCTTTCTCCATCTTTTTTTCTCTCTCATTCTTCTCTCTCTCTTCATATCTCTCCATCTGTATGCTTCCTTCTCTCTCTGTCTCTCTGTCTCTCTGTCTTCCCCTCTATACTTTCTTCTCTCTCGCTTCTCTCTCTCCAATATCACTCTCTCTATACTTATAAATCGACATATAAGCGCTCTCTCTCTCTCTCTCTCTCTCTCTCTCTCTCTCTCTCTCTCTCTCTCTCTCTCTCTCTCTCTCTCTCTCTCTCTCTCTCTCTCTCTCTCTCTCTTTATATCCCCTTTCTCTCTTGTTCTCTTTACATATGGCTTCTTTCTCACTCTCTCCCTTTCTCTCTCTCTCCCCCTCTCTTTCTCTCTCTCACTGACATATTTGTCACACATAATTGGTAAACAGTGTTGCGAAAAGGAGAGACTGCTTTAAACGGACAATGTTTTCCCTTTTTAAGTTTTAAATCACTGTTTTTGCCCTTGTGTCTCTCGGGAATACTGAATAGAAATAGCAGCCAACGTTTGACACTTGCTTGAACCATAAGAACTAAATTGGCTGAACGGGTCTGAACGAATTGATCTCAAGCAAGTGGGATAGTACTGGTATCATACCTTACATATGAGCCGTTCCACGAGAAAACCAACATTATGGCCTCTGCGTAATGTATCGACCGAGATCAGCATGCGCAATCCGCGCAGACTGATCCGGGCCGACACATCTGTCTCTGGGAGATAGAGGTATAGAGTAATGATTCCTGAAACAGAAAATGCTTATGCTGATCCGGGTCGATACTTTACGCAGAATTTTCTCGTGGGACGGCTCATATGTGTATATAAGGTATAGTAACACTCTTATCTGTCCTGTACGGTATGACCGTAGCTGTTAAAAAACGCCGTAAAATCCAAATCAAGAAACAATCGTTTGTCAAGACTTTTCATTTACTTCCCCTCAAATGTAGGAAACATATTGTCCTAAAGAGGTTTTCGTTCCACAGATGTGGCGTTTTGAGAGGATATTTGTACATGTTATAGAACGGGAAAGGGGGGGGGGGGGGGGAATATATAGGTTATGAATGTTAGTTATATTACTAATCAACCTTTTATCTAATCATTAACAAATTGACTTAATTACAACGTGTACAACTATCTGTGATAAGCCTTGTTTCACAACAATATCGTTCATAACACAAGAAAATC